>CAJHQQ010001424.1:0-97244 GCA_905132885.1 Moricandia moricandioides | reverse complement strand
GCACCACCTGAGCTTTCTAAGTTGAAGCAGCAGGTACCCAATATTCTAGAGAAGAGTTTTATTCGTCGTAGTTCATCACCGTGGGGAGCACCCGTGTTGTTTGTGAAGAAGAAAGAAGAAAGCATGCGGTTATGTATTGATTATCAGGGAATCAACAATGTGACTATCAAGCAAAAGTACCGACTTCCAAGAATTGATGAGCTACTACACCAGTTTCTAGGAGTGAGTTGGCTTTCCAAGATCGATCTAGCTTCTGGCTATCACCAAATTCTGATTTCCAAGACCGATATCATCTAGATGCCTTTAGGACACTATACGGACATTTCAAGTTCCTAGTAATGCCCTTTTTTCATACAAACACCTCGGCTGCTTTCATACATCTAATTAACAAAGTATTTTGGGACTACTTGGACGAGTTTGTTATCATATTCATTGATGACATCCTCATATACTCCCAAAGCTCCAAAGAACACGAGAAGCATCTACGCTTGGTCCTTGAGCGCTAACGAGATCAAAAGATTTTTGCGAAGCTAGTAAGTGTCGTTTCTAGAAAAGAGAAGTTGGCTTTTTAGGACATCGAGTGTCAGAACAAGGAGTTGCCATTGATCCAGAAAAGATAGCTACTATTAAAGATTTTCCTTGTCCGAGTTTTGTTACCTAGATTCAGAGTTTTCATGGACTGGCCGGCTATTACCAAATGTTTGTTCAAGGGTAAATGAATATCAAAGCCACTGATTCGTCTGATCGGTAAGGTGTCTCCTATGGATGGAGTTCAGAAACCGAAGAAGCGTTTGATAAACTGAAGGAAGCTTTGATGTCTGCACCTATATTAGCTTTCCCTAAACTTAACTGTTCGTACACCTTCTATGCAGATGCATCTCATGTTGGATTAGGTTGTGTGCTGATGCAGGACGATAAGGTAATCTCCTATGAATTAAGACAACCAAGAAAGCATGAAGTAAACAATCCAATGCATGACGTGGAAATTGGCACAGTAGTATTTGCTCTTCGGATTTGCCGATCATATCTATATGGAGAGAAGATCCAAGTGTTCACCAACCATAAAAGCCTTAAGTATCTTTTTATTCCACATGATTTGAACCTAAGACAAAGGCGATGAATGGAGTTTGTGGCTGACTACGACATGCAGATCCTATGCCATCCTGGAAAAGCAAATGTTGGTGCTTATTCTTTAAGCAGAAGGAAAGTTGATGTAGATATTGAAAAATAACTCCAGAACCTTGAAGCATAATTCAAGATGATTAGTTTGGATGCCTTGGAAGGAGAGGAAGGAGAACATCTAGGATTACAAGCAGTAAGACAAGCTGGTTTACTTTCTCGTATCCGAGAAGCACATATGAGAGACGAGAACCTAATGAAGATACGAGAAGAGCTGAATGAACGTAATTTCAGAGGATATCATGTTGCCAATGATGGAACCTTTTTACTAAATGGTCGAGTAACCGTTCCGAAATGAGAAGGAATTCGAGAGGAGATTCAAAGGACTGCACACCATTCTATCTTAAGCATTCATCCAGGAATCACCAAGATTTATCCAGATATCAGAAGGTATTATCACTTGCCAGGGATAAAGAGAGATGTTGCCGTATGTGTTCTCAATGTCAGACTTGCCAACGAATCAAGGGTTCACATAAAGTTCCAAGTGTCTTACTTCAGATTCTACCTATCACTGAATGGAAATTGGATGCAATGGCGATGGACTTTATTTCTTGTTTACCTAGAGCCCCAGGCTGTGGGAATGATGCAGTATGGGTAATTTTCGATTGTCTCAATAAGTCCGCTGATTTCCTACCGATGAAACTTACAGACAAAGTAGAGACGTTAGCAGAGCTATTCTTGGAAGAAATAGTAAAGCTTCATGGAGTAACAGCAAATATAGTATCAGACCGATACCCACGCTTTACAACTGAGTTTTGGCGAGCTGAATCAAACATTGTCGACATCGCTTTGTTTTCCTGATCCACCATTGATGGCAGTTCAATGTTCTTTAGCTCCTTACCTAGCAATAAACTTTCTTCCATAAGCATCAACTCATTCCCAGTTATTTCTCATCCATATTGTCATCGATCACTTGGTCATAATCATTTAAAGCTCCTGTAACGATAGCATCAGATGGAAGAATTATTTCCTGTTCAGAATTGATATGATTGTCAGCATCCATAAGAGATACAACATTTATAATGCCAAAACTAATCCTGAAAGTTACGTTGGCATCTACTTTGTGAGATAGTAGTTGCTTCTCTTTAACACCTTCTATTAAGATAGATGGGCTTCCAACCTAAAACCAATTGGTGATAAGTAGAGTGTTCCATCTATCTTATATATTTCTAAGGATCCCTTCCAACTACCAATGTGGGACCTTTGTCCCAAATACGCCCCCTCGAGATGATGGCAAATTGAGCGTCAATCTCGGAATGTTTGGATAAGGATCGATGGGCCGACTTTGGGCTGGATTGATAATGGATCGGGTTGGACTGTGTGGATCGTGGGCTCTGATACCATGTTAAGCTAGATGGACTTCCAACCTAAAACCAGTTGGTGATAAGTGGAGTAGTCCATCTATCTTTTATATTAATAAGGATCCCTTCCAATTACCAATGTGGAACCTTTGTCCTAATTACGCCCCCTCGAGATGATGGCTCTTTGAGCGTCAATCTCCGAATGTTTGGGGAAGGATCGATGAACCGACTTTTGGCTGGATCGATAAGCTGACTTTTGGTTGGATCGATAATGGATCGGGTTTGATTGTTTGGATTAGGCTTTGATACCTCATTAAAGTAGATGAGCTTCCAACCTAAAACCAATTGGTGATAAGTAGAGTGTTCCATCTATCTTATATATTTCTAAAGATATCTTCCAACTACCGATGTGGGACCTTTCTCCCTAATACCTTCGACATGTAAAGTATCAGTAGGTGATAATTGCAAAGATGATTGCGTAAATTATCAGCCATACGAGCTGTTTCCCCTTTTGGAATACTGTCCCTTCTCAACGCTCACAGCCTGTTATTCCTTTGTTTTAGAATTCTAAACTTGATTGCGATGGCCAGAATGCATGCAATGATAATTACGAGCTGAACCTGAGAATTTATCCTTGCTCGGGCTATTAATAGTGTTTGCTTGGATGAATGAGATGATCTCTGCACCCTTGAATAATAGGATGACGGTGGAATGAGATGATCACTCTTGCTAATCCTCATCTAAGCGAAAACACAAAATGACTAGACTCTGATTTTCGTCCTTTGAGTGAAGACTCTGAGTTATGTTTAATATCAAGTTGAACACGAGAAAACACAATTTCTCTGACCAGTTGTTGAGCAGAGCGAGTTAAACCCTCCTTATCATAACCATAAATCCCTATGTCATAAAACCATTAAAAAGTTAAAGAAAATGCTGGATAGTTATCTCTTCCGCATACTTGGTGATGAACCCCTAGAGAGGAGATCCTTTTGTCCCTGATTCTTTGAAGGTTGATCTGATGGTTTGGATGATAGATAATAATGGTTTTGATGGATAGAAGAAACTTCCTTGGAGTTTTGAAGTCATTTTTCTCAAATACTTCCATCTCCAAATCTCAGGCTTATAAGCATGATCTCTGCTCTCATCCCTTGCACTCATTTGGGATTGATCATGTTTATCCTGGACACTGAAAACAGAGGCTGGATATCCAGAATTACCAGTGCAAGACTTGCCCTTGTTCAGATCAAAACCCAAACTTTCTTTTCCTTGATCATGCTGCAAACGTTTCAGACCTTTATGATGCATATCAAAGTAAGTGTTGTACACCAGAATGTTTCCAAGGCATGAAATACCATGGATCATATCCAAAATGTGCCCAACTTGATCAGATTCAGAACACAAATGTTTAAGTTCAAGATCATAATCATTTAGCACATGTATCACAGGTTTAGCATGAATTTCAAAAAATATGTTGTACACTAATATATCATCAAAGCTCAAAACAACATCATTCTGCAAGCATGATCCCTAGACAAACCAAGATTTTTCAGTTTCAGAACATAAACTAGCAGGTTTCAAAACAAAATCAGAAACAAACTCGGTTTCAGCCCTATGTGCTTTCAGTTCCTGCAGATTTCTAGTTTTGTTAAAAACATATGCAAACAAATCACCAGTGTTCAGTTCATGTCTAGAAAAACTCAGATCAAAGTCATTTTCTCTAAAGCAAGCAAAAGAATCACAAGGTTTGCTGAAACGTAAATCATATTTTTGCAGAACAAGCTCTAATTTGTTTTCAGTGTGATCAATGTCTTTCTTATGTTCTGTAACCTGATCAAAACTCAAAACAAGACTAGAACTGGTCACATTACCACATTGAAAACAATTTTGATCAGAGAGTTTATCAGGTTCAAGTTTCTTAAAAGAATGAATCATGTTATCAAAAATAGTGTCTGAAACACAAAATTCTTTTGCTCTTTCAAGACCATAACGTTTTACATCACTAGAAGAGATCATAACAAACATACCAGGCACAGAATTAACAATAAAAAGTTCCTTGCAGTGCTCTTGAGAGTCCAAAGAGAATGACTTAGCATTTGTTTCTTCTTCAATGTCTTTTGGCTGGTCCAACACTTCTTCTTGTGGTAAACTCTTTTTTTTTTGCTTCTTCTTCTGAGTTTTCTTCTAAGAACTGAGATACTGAAACAAGACTACTCGGATGCACCGGTTCAAAAGAGGTTAGTTTATCACAAGAAATACTGATAGCAAGTTCAGATTGAGGAGAGAAAATAGATAACTCATTTTTTGCCTAAGGTTCTTTTATTACCTTCGATGGCTCTGTTTTCAGTTCTTGGACAATCTGCTCCTTCTTGCTACAACCATTTGGATCAGCAACACCTGAGGAAGGTCGTGAGGTTTGTCTCCTTTTCTGGTCTGTTACAAAATCTTGCATAACTTGTTGTGCAATCTTTTTGAAATCATCTTGAAATTGTTGGCTGTCCAAATAATCAAGTGATGCTGGTTGTTTCAGAGACTTCTTTATGGGAACACGACCATAGCAAGCTCATGTATCTTCTATGGAATGTCTAGGACGTTCTCTGCTCCTCCTAGTTGGTTCCCCTTGCCTCACTGGTCGTGCCTTTTCCTGCACAGAATCAGAATGGTTAAAAACCGATTTTTCTATTGTCATCAAATTCTGTCTTTTTTCCAGCAAACTCTTTGTGGCAGAACTTAATTGATCATGATTTTTTCTCCTCCTGTTAAACCTTTCCAATGACATCCTCGAATGTATGATTTCCTGCTCATAGCCAGACTCATCAATAGCATAAGAATCTCTTTTTCTCATAGATTTTTCTCTTCTCTCCAATGCTTCTTTTGTTGCAGAGTTGAACTAGTTATAATCTAATTCTTTTTCAGGACGTCTCCTTCTGCCATTGATTTCTCCAGACATGGCTTCATGTTAAGAAACTCAATAAGGAAAATTAGCACAATAACAGACAGCCGAAGCCTTATGGGCCTGTTTCATGCCAAATTCGACCAGCCTTTTCTTCAGTCCATTTAAAGCCCATTCTCACCAATTATACCAAGAGGAAGTCACCAAGAAAGTCTTGGTCGTGGCATGCCAAAAGTCATTCAACAAAGACCTTATTCTGGTCCAAAATCAAGTCTACATTCCTAGTTTCTAAGTTTCTTATTTTCTGCACTTATCTTTTTGTTTCCACATATTTTGTAACCTATATAAGTGTAGGCACGACCAGAATAATAAGCATTCACCTTTTTATCAAAAATCTCTCTAAAATATAAATTTGAAAATAAAGTGAAGAAAAAACAGTTCAAAAGCACCAATCCGATAGAATCACTCTTGCTCGCCAATCTCACCTAGAAGGGGGGAAGAAAGAGGGGTGAGCGACAGGGGAGTCACTCAGTGAGGTATGAGATGCTAGACATTCAAACCACTGACTAAGTAAATAGAACTCCCACTATGAAAGTTTAGCTCTATCAAGAACAAACACGACGCCTAACGCATCTGACAGCGTGCAGGTTAAGGTCTACATTCTTAAATATGCAATCTACCAAATTAACCCTACGAACTACTATTGTCAAGTGAAGTCAAATTGCAGTACTTAGGGATCAAATCCTAAGAGAGCGAGGGCACACTGTAGATTTATTATGATTCTAATGGCTAAGCTAGGCAAACTATAAATAGTGTTTTCAGTTTTAAGTTTATTGGGAATATGAAATTATCTAAAATACTAAGTGAATGAAAGTATGGAAAATCGATAGATCTATGGTTTATAGCAAGTGAATTATAATGGATAGGATGCAGTGAATTATTAATATGCGAGAACAATAATATTAACAACTCCGACCTCCTCTTGTCCCAACTCTCCTATGTGGACAGAGATGTACCGTCGATCGACGGCTAAGGCCTAGTGTCGATCGCGCTGATCGGATAGGATTTTCGTCCACTATGTTAATTAAACGAGCTTTCGTATGTATCTCACAACCTAGCTCAATAGAATCAATTCTGGCACATAAACCTACTCTCGTAGTTGTCCATGTCCTAAGCTCAGGTTTCTAGTTAGCTACTCCAGAACGCAAGTATTAAACACAATTCCAAAGATTTATATTACTTCATCCTAGCAATCCTATTTTGGGGCTAATTCATCAGTATCATTAATAAGCCTAAATCTAACAAGTCAATTACTCCGACATGATCAAAGAAAAAATGATGAACTGAATAATATAATGCATAAAATAAATAACGGGGTTCAAATACAAATCTCTGAAGGAGTTCAGATCTTCTCCCTAAACTACTAATGCAAGAAAACTAATAGCTTTAAAGTAAATATTTCTCCTCTGAAACTTGGTCTCATGTTGTCTCTCTTCTGCTAAATAATGGCAGAACCATATAAGCTAGGTCGAAACTCGTCCATGGTCATTCTTGTAATTTGCCTTGCCTTGGGCATGAAGTCAGCCAATACTCTGTGAGTGGGCCGTCGATCGACAGCAAGGATTCTCTGTCGGTCGATTGTCATGCTTGACTTCGATTTGTACTTAACTTAAGGTGAACAACTACTGGATATCTCTTCTTAATGTTGTAGCAAGCTCCATAATCTCCTTAATGCTCCGGAACGTACCTGGACCTGAAAATACTCTAACCAGACTCCATACGTATATAAAGACTCTAAATATGCCTGATATCTTAGCTTAAAAGTGATAAATATCAGGCCATATCAACTGCTCCAGACTTAACCTTTTGCTTGTCTTCAAGCAAAACAAAGGTAGCCTAGGAAAGAGGTTTGAAAAGCAGGGACTCACATAATGTATAAATACTACTATTAGAGGTATCAACTGGACGGGTCGTCCATGGGCTAACCCAGTCCAATTTATTTTGGGCGGGCTATGGACGCGCCCAATTAAGAAATGGTCCAGTTGGACAAAAGACCAATTGGTCCATGGTCCAACTAGGAAAAGACCAAATGTATAATGGGTGTCCATGGGCCTCCTAAAAACATACATTTATGATTTTGAGAAAAACATAGTTTATAAATTCAGTGAAAAAATAAATTTTCAACGGAAAATCAGATTGTTTATGAGATTGACAGAAAATGTGATTTTCTGATTTTGGTGGAAAAACTTAATTTCTCGGTTTTGGTGGGAAAATTAAATTCTCGGGTTTGTTAGAAAAACTTAATTTCTTGGTTTTGATGGAAAAACTTAATTTCTCGGTTTTGGGGGGGGGGGGAACGTGATTTCTTGGATTTGGTGGGAAAACATGATTTCTTGGATTTGAAGGGAAAACATGATTTCTCGGTTTGGCGGAAAACTTAATTTCTCGATTTGGACGAGAAAACTTAATTTCTCTGTTTTGGAGGGAAAACCTCATTTCTTGTATTTAGTGGGAAAACTTTTTTTCACGGAAAAATGTGATTTCTCGGTTTTGGCGGGAAATTTCTATTTCTCGGTATTGGCGAGAAAACATAATTTATCAGTTTAACGGGAAAACGTGATTTCTCGGTTTTAGCGGGAAAACGTATTTTTTTTTGGCAGAAAAACTTAACTTTTTGGTTTTGGCCAGAAAACATGATCTCTCGGTTTTGACAGAAAAACGTAGTTTCTCGGTTCGTCGAGAAAATATGTTTTAGCGGAAAAATGTAATTTCTTGGTTTTAAAGAAAAAATTGTAGTTTTTTTAATAATTAAAAATAATTATAATTACTATTGGGTGTCCATGGGCATGCCCATATGAACATGGTCTCTATTGGTTATGGACACTTGTTTGGACCGTTGTCCAATAGAGACCACCCATCACTGCCCAAAAAGTGAAATGGTCCAATTGGTTAAGCCCATTTGTTTTTGGGCTCTAGACGGACCATTTGACACCTCTTTCTATTATCACCCCTACTATCTCACAACCACATCAAATAATGCTAATCAAAGAGAAAATCTATATGCCCTATCCTAGTATAACAAGCAAATCCATTTTTTCAACAACCCAACAAATACTAATTTGACTCACCGCTCTACTTATCTCATTTCTTTGCGTAAAAATAAAGTGCAGGCACTACCTTGGGAGTATCGATCAAAGGACACATGGACTAATCTCTTGCAAATATGTATAAATAGATTTAAAATTTTTCCTGATCTCTTTCTTCCCTCTTTTCTCTCGGAATCTTTTTAAATCTCAAATTAAATGGACAATGATGCTGATAAAGTCTATCTTGCCATCTTATTTTCGATTTTTTTTTAACAAAGTTGTAGGCGAATATTAGGGTCAATGGTAATGTATATATCCCTCACTTCCAACAATGTGTGATCATTCATTTTTGCATTAGGATAATGGGATCATAGATAATTAACCTACCCCTCTTCATCTTTAAGGAAATCATCTCAATCTTTTTCACCTTTTTAGAGGCTTAAAAGAGAGAGAGAGAAGGGAATCAGAGGCACACAAACTTGTACCTTACAACCTTGCAGAAGGAATCCGATCCGATGTATACCAAGCCCAAAGCAAGCAATATAGTCAGTATTAGGTTGGAGATCAGTTTTGGGTTCCTTCAAACTTTCTTAGTAAGTGCGATCTAATGGCAGGATAATCCACTTTGTCATCTCTAGCAATCTATGCAATCAACAAGTATAAAAGCGGTGCTATAGTGTAGTTAGTCAATAAATAAGTTTTGATCATAATCTTCTTTTTGACTTAATAATTTTTTTCTGAAAACAACCTAGGTAAATAAAACAAATAAAAAATACAA
The DNA here is from genome assembly GCA_905132885.1 of Moricandia moricandioides. Classification (NCBI taxonomy): domain Eukaryota; kingdom Viridiplantae; phylum Streptophyta; class Magnoliopsida; order Brassicales; family Brassicaceae; genus Moricandia; species Moricandia moricandioides. The sequence goes on along the minus strand of CAJHQQ010001424.1, from coordinate 88,010 downwards.
ATAAATAAAAGCATCAGCAAACTCCCCCAAACTTAAATAACATTTTCCCCAGTGTTATCTTGTTCAGTTCGGTTAAGGGAAAAACTTAAATCATAAGTAAAAGTTAGAGAGAAAGTCGAAGTTACGAAACTCCATAATTTAAGGAAAGTACGGGACTAGAAGAACGTGATTAAGTTAAGGAAAGTATGATTTGGCTTCGGCCGTTATGGACCTTCGGGTCACAGGTTGGCTTTGGCCACAGGTTTGGCTACGGCCGTAATGGACCAACGGGTCACAGATTTGTCTTCGGCCTCAGGTACGGCTACGGCCGCAGGTTGGCTACGGCCATAGGTTGGCTTCGGCCAAAGTCTGATGGACCTTCGGGTCAAAATGTTAGGAAATGTTAAAGTAAAGGAATGATAGAACCGGATGTTAGGTTGTTTGTTTGGATGCATGAAAATGGATAAGTAATAGGATAAATGGCTAAGTAAGAAATGATGGAAAACAAAATGCTAAGTTGATAGAATGAGACTGCTAGCTTGGAATGGGGAATTTGATTGATTGATTATTGGACTGTAGTGGGCGGTATTGAGCGTCCTCACTTAGTACTTTTATGTGCTCATGCCTCCTTTTGTGATGCAGGTGACGAGTAGTTGTTTGGATCGGAGCTTAGGACGATGAAGACCATCGGGATGGGGTATTCAGTATTGGATTGTAATGGAATTTTTCATGGGAATTCTTACGAATATTATTTCATATGTTTATGATATATATATTTACTTGGATTTATTATTAAAACTGAAGTATTTAATGAAAGATTTCCAAATTATTTTTGCTTAGAATTTTTCTTACGACTTCGCAAAGATTTTTGGGTTGGGGTGTTTCAGAACTCCTTTGGTTTTGTTTTTAATTTTTTATATCTCGTATATTCATCTATGGTTTATCTGGCAACAATCATGCCTAAATATATCCATTGGTAGCTTTAGTTTTTTTAGGGTATTGATGCTCTTCTAAAGTTATAGAATTGCTAGGGTGATTTATAAGTTCCTTCACAAAATTGATCTCCTTGCTTGTGTTCTAAAGTAGCTAACTGGAACCCTGATCTTAGGATTATAAACTACTACGAAAGTAGGTTCTTTAACATATATTAATCTTGATGAGCTAGGTTTTAGGTGCATCGACAGTTGGTCTAGGGTTTAGTTGAACATTATATATTTGAACATTAATCTTTGTCTAAGGAAGTGTCAATCGAAACTCATCCTTGGTATCGACTGATACTCTTCCTGAATTCGCATATGAGAGTTCAAATCACAAGATTTAGACATCTGATAAGCAATTGTATCAGAAGATGGATTACCTGCTTATTAAATTTGAGTTCTAGAATTAAACTTAATTAAACACATAGCATCCTTGATTTGTGTGTTTGAATCTCTTGATTGATAAATCCCTAGATCTAGCGTATCTTCCTTATCATTTATAATTGTTCTATTACATCGATTATTTTTTTGTTTTAATATTGTTACCTAGCCAGATCTGAAACTAAGTTTGTTGTGTGAAAGAGAGATTCTTTGTGGATTTAATCCTCAAGTACTACATCAAATGTCTTATTTGAGAGAGTAGGTTGAAGGTAATTTGAGAACATCAAATTTGGCGCGCCTGACGAGGACTCTGATCCCCATTATACTAGGTATAGGATATCATCTGGGTTTTTTTATTTTTAGCTTACTAACATAATTTTTTTCTTATGTTTAAGGTACAAAGTTTTTCGTACTAGGAAACGATAAGAAGAGGATTTTTTTAGTTTTTGAAAGAAAGAGCCTGCTGATTCATGCACGATCCGTAAGTCTACGAGGGAAGTAGCGATTAATACCCTCCAGGCAGCAGCAATCGACAGCATAAAGACACAAGTATCGATCGAAGCCAACACCTCGTTATCGATCGACACTACTTGCGCGAAGACATAGAATGTTAGAGTACTCATACTGAGTTTTTATGAGAATGGGATCTTACCAGATGAAGAAGGTTTCCCTTGCAGCAGTGCAGGGCAATTGATTCATGCACATGGTGCTGTATTCCCTGATGTAATTGATGTTTCTTAGATGAATGACTTTAATCTAAGCCGTGAATTATATGATTGAGCAGGTCAGGACACTTTTTAGGGTCTTCCTCATGAAGATCATATGAACCACATCAGAGAACTTGAGGATCAAGTCTCAGAGAGAGAGAGAGCAGCATGAAGTATATGCCTACCACATACTCTGCAAGTTTTTCCCTACTCACTCTCTACGGACGCATTTAGCTGGTTCATTTAACTGCACCCAGGATCTCTAACCTGTTGGGAGGACATTCAAAGAGCCTTCCTCTAAGAATTTGATGATGATGCTGCAGAAGCTTGAGAAAGGAATATTAATGATAAGTGGGATATGATCCTTGAAGGTTGGAATCGACAAACGTTACTGTCACCCGCTCGTCATCAAGCTCGTTATCAGAGATCTTGAAGTCGCCAGAATCTTCTTAGATACGAGAAGCACTGTCGACGTCATCTTCCGCAGAACCTCCAAAGGATGAACATCGATTTACGAAGACATACTAACGCGAAGCCACTAAACGGTTTCACTTGCACAACATCAATGACTCTCATATCGCTTAAGCTCTCTGTTCTGGCCAAAGGTATCATAAAGATATTCGACTTCTCTGTCCCAGCCATCTATGATGTTATCATGGGAACGCCTTGGATAAACTCCATGAAGGTCGTCCCTTCCACTTATCATCTCTGCATCAACTTTCCAACTCCTAACGGAACTAAAAAATCTAGGGATGCCAAAAGCAGCCGCAACTCTATTTCCTAGGTGAACATAAGCTGTGGAAAAAATCACAACTACCTCCATGGTGAATCCTAAAAACACAAAGATAACTCAACCTTCGACTGAAACACACTTCGGAAAAATAAGACCCAGCATCATCAACTCAACCAATGGCCCCGAGCAAAGAAGGAAAGCAAGCTCTCAATCCCAACACTCAAGAACAATAGGATAAGACAATTCTGTAAGATGTGTTTGATCCAGTAACTGTCACTGTAACACCCCCGAACCGTCCTACACATATGGTCGACAAACAGACCAACAATCAAACAAGAACATGACCGATAGACTGACCAACACCCAGGAATAGATATGAAATGAGCCAAACGGCAAGCCAACTATTAAACAAGAACATGACTGACTGTCCAACCCAACACCATGGTCTGGAAGAGCTACGTGACGGGCCAGGGACAATCCGGTCAGAGTCATAGAACTTACTACGCGACCTAGACCAGTTCATCCACTAACTCGTCCTGTGAAATCATGGCTTAAAGATTTGCAACCCATACCAAGAGTTAGCGTCTCCGTTAGATGAAGGCCTAAAGCTTTTCAACCCGTACCAAAACCTAACGTTGTGTTAGACCGGACTAGTCAAAACCAGAGTACTCATGAAGTGCATATAAAACAATTGCTTCATTAATTCAAGAAATATCCATACGATGTAATAAGTCAAGACTGGGTTCGGTCTAATGCCAAATCGAGTCAACACAACACAAATCAAAATACCGCTTACAAAAAACAGAAAATCTACTCCGGCGGTCCTAACATCCAGCACCAAGCTACCCTACTAGCTGCAACTTAATAGAATGCTTCAGACGCAAGTTAGTCAACAACTAACCCAAAAAATACTAATTAACAACCAAAACGCAATGTTACCCAATCAACCTAATCACAATACTAACCAGCAACCTAACAATTAAACAAGAACATGACCGACATAATGACCAACACCCAGGGTAAGAGATGAAATGAGCCAAACGGCCCGCCAACAATCAAACATCAACATGACTGATCATCCAACCCAACACCATGGTCCGAAAGCGATACGTGACGGGCTAGTGACAATCCGGTCAGGGTCATAGAACTTACTACGCGACCTAGACCAGTTCATCCACTAAATCATCCCGCTAAATCATGGCTTAAGGCTTTACAACTCGTACCTAGAGTTAGCATTTCCGTTAGATCAAGGCCTAAGGCTTTTTAACCCGTACCAAAACCTAACGTTATGTTAGACCAGACTAGTCAAATACCAGAGTATTCATGAAGCGAATATAAATAAATTATTTTATTAATTCAAGAAATAACCATACAATGTAATAATTCAAGACTAGGCCCGGCCTAATGCCAAATCAAGTCAACACAACACAAATAAAAATACCATTTACAAAAGGCATTACTCCGGTGGGCCAAACTTCCAGCACCAAGCTATCATATCATCCTTACTAAACCTACCTGCAAAAAGGACAATGGAGTTGGGTGCATAACCTAATGTTAGTCAGTGATCTGGCGGCCTCTACCCGCAACCTAGTAAATAACCCAGGCAACCCAAAATAACAATCAATGTAACCCTAGCATGCAAACAGAGCTAAGGCTACTTAATCAAACCTAGTTAATCATATCTATTCTTGTGTTCAGTACTCATGTAGTGTTAGACACTTAGACTATACAAGTATTGCTAACCGTTCGACAAAAAATCAGAAAAGAACATGATCGGCCAATCAATGTTACCGCATAGCTTTCAGTATCTACCACCCTTCATATGCAATCGCTTCAACAATATCACAGCCAACATCGGGTCTCCACCAACAAAACAGACACCAAGACTAATCCGGTACCTGAGCCGGAATTAGGTCTTAATGTTAAAAACATGCAAGAAAATCAATCACTAATATTAAACAATAATAAGATATTAACTAACCACGACTCTACTATAACTCGTAACACCGTATATCAGTGTTACACTAACTCGAGGTTTCCATAAACCTTTACTAAACACGACACACTAACCTGGGCCCTGGTGACTTTGTTTTCCTCCCCTACATTGGCAATATTCTATTTCCCTTCCACAAAGGCTAGAAGAAGGAACTTTAAAGTGACTGCAGCCCACAATCATTCGGGTCACCGCGCGATAGCCCACAGTCATTCGGGTCACTGCCGGATGTTACACTGTCGTGTAACACTCAGCCCTAGGCCATGACCCTGTCTCTCTGACTCTTCCCGATCCAGCAAATAAGGGGTTTCCTTGAAACCGCTGGGTACGAGGTTGAGGAAATACTAATTCACCTCTAAACATGCCTAGCATGGGTGGGTTACGCACATGCTATCAGCAACATACAATCAACACAAACACAATCCAGAACCTAACCTAAGGCTAAATTTCCAGATCCTAACAAGACTCTTGACTGAATAAAAATAACCAATAGTATTAGTAGTCTGGCCTATATGTTCTAAGACCCTTAGTACCAACATCTAAAGAAATAAACAACAATATCATAACTAAACAACTCAACCAGTTAGTCACTCCCTTACCAAGTGCTGACTAACCTCAATCAACAAGATTAATTAAACAAACATGCATTTAACTAATCTATCATATCAACCAACTCAACAAAACCGTTACCCAGATAGTTCAGCCTCCTGCTACGAAACTATTTTTAAAGAAAACGTGAACCTACACTTAACCATATCAACTCAGTCTTAATTCCATTTCATCTCAGCTTAGCCCGTGCTAAACTGAGTCTGGTTTAATAAATTAACCCTAAGGACTCTATCATGCAATAATTTCCTTCCACGATTATAAAACACATACACCTTATTAACATGTATCCTTTGCAAATAATCAAAAACGGTAATATCTACTGATAAGTTTGTTGCTGATCACAACGAACTCTTAACGTCCTATACGGACCAAGCCATCTCGTAGATATAGCTCTCAAACGCCCTAAACAAGGGTAATAACGCTATAAAAGAAATCCAAAATTTTGGTTAGCACTTTCGGGAGACTTAATAATTGTTCCCGAAGAGATGCTCGATTCCGACCATACAAGTCACATAGGCCGAGAACATATCGCGTACTTTAAAGCGGGACGGAATCAGGTTGAAATCGAGACAGGAAACGTAATTTGAAGTAGTCATCGCACCCCCTAAAACCGAGATTAGACCTAGGTCTTTCCCTAAACCCAGACACTGGTCTCTAATGTCACTAGGCATAGTATCAAGCACCATGATACAAGATACCAAAACATGCCTCTTGACCAATATTCAAGCGTCGTCAGGAATCTCTCAAGCTTATGCACTGCTGGAAACCTTCGAAATAGACCACAAATATAGCTCTGCACCTAGAGTTAGATTATGAGATGAAAACTCATAGTCTTCCCTCTACACCTACTTAAATCCTTAATAAGTTCTTGAAAATGAAAAATAAAATTCGTTTAAAAGTCGTAGAAACGACGGGGATTCAAAGCCACAAGCGGTCAGTCCCGAAATAAAAACGGTCGCGCTTGGATGGAATAAAACCAAACAAAGTTGCTCATAAGACTACAAACCAATCATCGTCCGCATACGGAACCTCGCCTTTGCCAATCGCCCCTTCTGAGTTTGGAAGCGTACCATCTCCATCCTCCTCGACTAAGGGATCCTGACCCTCAGGGTCGCCTTAGCAAATGGGAAGGACACACTCGGACTTCAGACTAGCAAGGTTCAAATCAAAGTTCCCTCCGCATCTGCTAACTCCGCTTTACGAGAAGAAAGCTTAGTTTTCTCGGCCCGGGAGACGGAGGTTCTTCACCAAAAAACAACTGGACCTCACTCATCCCTCCTTCGCTTCTTGCTAGAGCCAAGTCCCTGACATGGATGGTCACCTGGGAGTCGAGGTAGTCAGAGATCTTCGCCAAGCGGATCTGGAACTCGGAACGCACAGCTTCCTTAGCCTCTTCAATCTCGTAAATCGTTCATCCCTCCCCTCTCTTGACTTTACGCCATAGTCGGTGCAAGTCTGAGGACTTGGCCGCCTTCCCCTCTTTTTCCTTAAGCAAAGAGCTTGCAGTCTTCCCAAGGTCTCACTCGAGTTCACTAATCAGAGACTCAAAGCGAGTTACTTCAAGGGAATGAGCATCCTCTATAACCTTCATATTCCCCTCAATCTGTGATGATCTCTCGTGACTCCGCTAAATCCTTAGCAAGACACCTGGCCTCTGACCGACACTCGCTGATCATCCCATCGATCAACGAAACAAACTTCGAGACAAAGAAAAAATGGCGGCCAAGAAATGATCAATGTACACATGCTAAAAGGGCTGGAAAGTTTTATTTATCAAAACAAACCTTGGCACGGTATCGTGTTGTCAGGTCTAAACCGGGCACCATCACAGAACCAGCCCCAGAATCCTTGGTGCACCTCCTCTTCTTAGCCGCGTCAGGGTTAGAGCAGGTCCTTTTGCGACCCCTCGGCGCAGCAGCTTGGATCATGCTAGGAGTAGGCAACCCTAAGACGGTTACTCCCTTAACTAGGGGGGGGGGGGGTGGGGGAGGCATCGATTCAAGAACCGGTTCTACATCAATGAAAAGAACCGGAGTCATAGAAGAACCTGATGGCTGAACCCCGACCTCAGGTGTCGATTCGTCCTCAGCCACCACTCCTTTGGCAGGAACGGCATCACATACAGGTGAAACCTCGAGGTTCAAGGAATCGGCTGGAGTCTCAGGTTTCGATGACGCACCGCGTGTGGGGTTCATTATCTCCTCAGCCTCGCGACGGGACAAATCACTGTGAAAAGAAAGAAACTCTGCAATGTGGGCTGGAACGGCCCTGGGGCAGAAGGGTCTGATGGACTTCGCGCCGACGGCGTTGCTCACCTCGACACCACAACTCTTTGACCGTTACTAAAGAAGACATCTTGGTGGGAGAATTTCTTAAAGAGAGAGTGCAGAGAAGATTTTGAAGTTTGAGCGAATGAGGAGAGAATGGAGGATGGAAGCTCAATACTTATAGGAGAAACAAAACCTCAAGGGATTTTTCCGCATTAAAATAATAAAAAAAGCATTTTAAAAAAAAGAAAATTTTTTGTTCGCCCTGGATTTTCAGATATTGGATTCCGCCTAACTTACCCGACTCTTCTAAGTCGCTCGCAAGAACAAAACTACTCTAACGAGCTGGGTGGCTAACTGTTGGGGTCAAAATCGGTTATGACGAAATCAAAGCCTGAAACTTCTCGGAAAAAGTCCTCTTTAGGAAAAAAGATATAATGTTTCGAAGGAAATATGGGAGGGAAAGAACGAAATCAAGTTTCGTATAACAAATTGATATAATGAGTCCCCAAGTAAACAGATCCCGAATAATAGAAACAACGAAACAACCGTGGGTCTCCATCATTCGACTCGCCCATTTGGTGAGTCAGACCAGTCCAACTCGCCGAACAGGCGAGTCGGGCCGAACACAACGGCCAACTCGTCGAACGGTCGAGTTGGGCTGACCACGACAGTAACACCCCCGGACCATCCTAGGCTGGACTAACCCGAGATGACCCAAGAATGCCACAAATATAGCTCGCCGAATCAGATCGACCAAGAATCAAGACTCTCGACCAACCTATTCCAGTTTTCTATGTCCTCGAGGCCATTGCCTAAGGCTTTGCAACCCATACCCCGGTCTTCGAGTTGTGTCGACCCGGACAAGGTCTTATATCATTAGCACACAACCATGAATATACACATTCTTATTTTAATAATAGGTGGAAAGCGTCTTACAATACATTACAAAATATCAGAGTTCGAGTGCTCAGCCTAGTGCCAAAAGAAAAGAAAAGTAAATATATACATTCGAAAGCTAGTCCTTGCTTATGCTTATGCCACTTCAAATCTACACCGGTCGCCTACTGTTCCGCTTCCCATTAAGCTTCCCACCTACTGGTTACCTGCATAGTAGAAGAGGGCATGAGTAATCACAAATGCAATCCCCCCTTCAGCCCACGCTTAAACAACAACACACAATCACAAATAAATATGCATACAAACAAACAATGTGGAAGAGTCAACGTGCAACTACTAATGAAATGCAACTAGTCTCACCACCGAAACCTAAAAACACACAAATGCAATCTAGACTCAATCCTAGACTCAACAACACAAAAACAAACAAACAAAGAGCTCAAAGATAGAGCCACATACCACACATCCCGGGATCCTTTCAGACCACGGACTCCTAACCCTCTACCCTGAACACTCCCGACCACAAACACAGGAGTCACATGGTCAGAAAAAATCACTCCAGGAATTGGGCTTCTCCCAATCTAACCCGGGCCGCATCGTCATGCACCGCTCGTCCATGGGTCCCACCCACTTCACGTGACGAGCTGTGGAGAGTAGGTAAGTCCACCACTGGAGAATTGGGCTTCTCCCAATCAAACCCCAGGGTCCACATCATCGGAGAATTGAGCTTCTCCCAATCGAACCCCGAGATGGCCATACATTCTAATCTAGGCGCAACACAAAACCAACCAGCATGAGGGAGCTCTGCCTCTAACCTCCATGAAATGCGCACCTAGACTAGATGCACAACACACACAAACACGTACTTGTGCTAGTCTAGACCAAAACACAAAATACAACCAGCATGAGGGAGCTCCACCTCTAACTTCCATGTGATGCTTGGTCTAGACCTAGCACAGGACAACTCACAAACAAGACACACACTAAAAAACTAGCAATGCATGCAACAATATCTACAAACCCAACAACAGAGAGTCTCACTCAAATCTCTTGTTGCTCAACACACTACAACGTCTACATGATTATGCAATCCTACGTGAATAAGTAAGAAAATATCTAGACAACACAACAAACAAACATAAAAATCACAACATATATGCAATTGGCACACACTCTCCCTGGGCCCTGCACAAAACCATTAAACTCTTGCCCCGGGTCGTCACTTAAGATCCGCCGATCAAACCTCCACACCTGCATACATAAAACACACAATCAAGTCTTCGGAACCCTCCTGGTTAGATGCCTACAAATTTACCTAGAACCTCCCGCTAACTCTCCAAAAACTATTAACAAAAGAAACCGAAAAGACTCCTTAACTCTCGGTTTCTCTCTCTAAACTCACCTCTCTCTCTCTCTCTAGGGTGATCACTCACGTTTTTGGAAGAAGAAAATGAAGGGGAGGGTCATGGTATTTATAGAGAAGGAGGGAAGAGGCTGGTTGGACAAGTGTACTTTTGTGCATGAAGGTAAGTGGACATGTGTCTCACTCACCAAACTTTCCCTACAAGCTTCCCAAATTCTTGAATATTCAAAGCTTGGCCACAAAATTTACACTCCCTTGCAAGGAAATTATCAGCTTCTAGAAGCCTTGTAACTCGGGCGCCAAGACTTTTTCTCGGACAATGAGAAAACGCCATGTGTACTCTCCACATCACCAATAGCAACCAATGGGTGTGCGCCACGTCATCGCTGTGTCATCTCTAGTCACCACTTTCTTACCACGTCATCAACCCCCAAATGTATTCATTTGAATGTGTTTGAGAATAAAAACCATTCCAATATGCTCCCATTCCACTTCATTCCTAAAAAATTGCTAATCGGCTCGACCGTTCTTGATTCGACCGCAACAGACTAAGTCATCGTCCATCTCTTGATTTCTCCTGGACCAACTTGGTTTTATCACGACCCTATGTCCTATTATTACTCCCTTTAGTTACCTAAACAAAGATGCTCTTAGCTCACACATCTTAAAAATATCGCCTTCGTCCTCGTCGACCTTCGTTTTAGATGTATCAGCCAACTACACAATCTGTTCGATCCAGACAAAACGGCTTCGACCAAACCTCTATTTTTGATACTCTGAATTTAATGCAACTCATGTTTTCTCCATCTGAGCACTTTGATATCTTCTACCATATCTACTCTAAGATAGGGTCATTACATTCTCCCCCTCTCATTCGAATTCGTCCCGAATTCTATGGAGCTAGCTGACGTCTCCTCTTTATCTTCAAAGAACTCTGGATAGCTTTGCGAAACCTCTCTTTGTCTTCCCATGTTATCACCATGCCGTTTTGTCTTCCCCAAAATACCTTAATTTGAGGAATTTCCCAATTCTTCAACCTTCTAAGACGTCTCTATCCAATTCTGATCGGTCCCTCCAGGTAGGTAAGGTCTTGTCTCAACTCTGGAATCCTCTCTGGCTCGATCAAGTTCGGGTCGTGAAAATTCTACCTCAGCGTAGACACATGGAATACTGGGTGCAGGTTCTTGTCTTCTGGTAGTTCCGACCTGTAGGCTACCTCTCCAACTCTTCCAATAATCCGGTATGGACCAATGAAACGCACAGCTAACTTCCTGACTTTACCGAAACGATCCTTTACTTTTTGTGCTGATACCTTTAGATATACCATATCTCCCACCTCAAACACCACCTCTCTCCTCCTTTGGTCGGCATACTTCTTTTGTCGATCTTGTGCTTTCTTCATGTTTGCTCGGTTCACTCGTAGCTTCTCCAATGTTTCCTCAATAATTCCCGGTCCAAACAATCTTCTTTCTCCAACTTCCTTCCAACACAGCGGTGTTTGGCATGGTCTCCCATACAACTCCTCATACGGTGACATAGAAATACTGGCATGGTAGCTATTATTATAAGAAAAATCTACCAAAGGTACGTAGTGCTCCCACGTACATGCCCAGTCCCGTATGCATAGTTGGAACATGTCTTCCAATGTTGAGATGGTTCTCTCGGGTTGCCCGTATGTCTCCAGATGAAAGGCAGTGCAAATGTGTAGCTCCGTCCCCTAGGCTCCTTGTAATGCCCTCCAAAATGCTGTCGTGAATCTTGTATCTCGGTCAGATACAATGTTGGCTGGTACTCCATGGAGTCTTACAATCTGGTCAATGTAAAGCTCTGCCAATGTCTCCGTCTTATCCGTGTCTCGGATTGCTAGTAGGTGTGCTACCTTGGTTAACCGGTCCATGATTACCCAAATCATATTGTTTGATCTTCCTCTTTCTACTGGTACTCTGGTAATCAGATCCATTGATACCGAATCCCACTTCCATTCTGGTACAGGTAGGCTTTGGAGTAGTCCACCAGGTACATGATGCTCGGTTTTGATTTGTTGACATACTTGACACTGCACTACCCACTTCGCAACCGCTTTCTTCATTCCTGGCCAATGGTAGAACCTTCTCACATCTCTGTACATCTTTGTGCTTCCGGGATGAATGCTCAAAAGAGAATGATGCGCTCTCTTGAGAATCGCCTCCCGAAATCCTCCTTCCTTTGGTACTGTAATCCTCCCATTAAGTAACAATGTTCCATCCTCAGCTACATGATAACCATTTGCAATAGACCCATCTTCCTCCTTTGTCTGCTCCACGATCTTCTTCAAGTCTTCATCTTCAGTTTGTGTTTGCCGGATATGCTGAAATAGGCTGGCTTGATTTACTGCTTGCATTCCCAATGGTTCACTTGACTCTCCTTCCAATGTTGCCAATGTTACCTTCTTGAATTCTTCTGACAAGTTTTCCAAATCTTTTTTCTGAGTTAACCACTGCTCTCCGTCGACTCAACGCGTCTGCGACCACATTAGCCTTCCCTGGATGGTACTGAATCTGAACGTCGTAGTCCGCAATAAATTCCATCCATCTTCTTCTGTCGTAGATTGAGATCTGCTTGGGTAAACATGTACTTAAGGCTGTTCTGATCCGTAAGTACCTGAACCTTCTCTCCGTAAAGATATGATCGCCATATCCTTAATGCAAAAACTACTGCCGCCATTTCTAAATATTGTGTAGGGTAGTTCTCCTCATGCTTCTTCACCTGTCTTGAGGCGTACGCAATCAGTTTGTTCTCTTGCATTAGCACACACCCCAATCCTACTCACGACGCATCTGTATAGACATCGTATGTCTTACCTGGTTGTGGTAAGGTAAGGACTGATGCCGTAGTTAATGCCTCCTTGAGATTTTTGAAATCTTCCTCCGTGTGCTCATTCCATACAAATGGTACGTCTTGCCCGGTTAGTCTTGTCATTGGTTTGGAAATGGATGAGAATCCCTTGACAAACCTTCAGTAGTAGTCGGCTCATCCGTGTGCTCATCCCATACAAATGTATACACATCGTATGTCTTACCTGGTTGTGGTAAGGCAAAGACTGGTTCCGTAGTTAATGCCTCCTTGATCGTGACATTGTTGATCCCTCTGTAATCGATGCACAACCACATGCTGCCATCCTTCTTCTTTACAAACAGAACCGAAGCTCCCCATGGTGAAGAACTTGGTCTTATGAAACCTTTATCTAGTAAATACTCCAACAGCTTCTTGATCTCTGATAACTTAGCTAGTGCCATGCAGAAAGGAGCTTTTGCAATAGGTGCAGCACTTGGTTCCAAGTTGATGGTGAACGGATTACTCCGGGGTGGTGGCAATTTCTTCAATGCCTGAAACACATCTTCAAACTCTTGGACTACCGGAATGTCTTCTATCCTCAACTCCTTTCTTGACACTTCTCCAATATACGTAAGTGACACCAAGTATACCTCGCCGTCTAGTAATGCTTTCTCCGCTCTCATTGACGTTAAAAACATCGCCGAGATGCTATGCTTGATCCCATGATATGCCAATACCACTTGCCGGTCGTCTTTAAACATAACTCTTCTTCTTGCACAGTACAACCATGCTTGTTTCCTTGACAGCTAATCCATTCCAAAAATAACCTCAAAACCTTCCAAGGGCATAAATTACTATGTCTGCTAAAAGGGTTTCATGCTGGATCACAATAGGAACACTAAACAACACCCTCTCAGCTTTCATGGTTTGGCCTCGAGGGGTTAACACTGATATATCAATATCATAAGTCACAAGGGTTCCTACAAACCTAGAGGCTAGTACTGGTTCTCAAAACTATGGGTGGCTCCCGAATCAAACAAAACAAAAGCATGGGTTTCAATGATCCTAAAATAAGATCAATACACTAGCATTCATCCAGAACGTTAACATCACAAACTACTAACTACTCAACAATAAATTAAACACGCAAAAGAGAAAGTTAGCACCAAAACAAACCTGTCACATGACCTCTCGATGGTCCTGAAGCACTGATGGAGTTCCCTCCATTTGCAGAGAATATACTCTCCCTCCAAGTGCAGAACGCCCGGCTGGGTGTTCATTGGTCGGTCGGGTCGGTTTGGTACGTGTAAACGTTCCTCCTCCTTTTCCTGGATGACACACAGAAAAATCATTGGCAAAGTGACCCTTCTCTCCACATATTTTGGGGCTGGTGCAACCACTTCTGCTGGTCCTGGGTTGTTTCTCCTTGATGTAGATCCTGCAGAGTCCGCATGGGATGATTGGGGTCGTCATAGTCCAACGAATGGTTCTGATTCTGCACGTTGAGAGTGGGATGGTGATACTGATAATCTCCAAGCTCCCGGATGTACGTTCTCCTCACTGTGTGTACGTTCCATTCCTTCCATAGGCCTTTGTCCACTGTCTCCTGTCTGATTTTCGGACTCCGAAACATTCCAAAAGTTGTGGTAGTTTGCGTACCTCGACCCATCATGACCAGATGTTCCGAACGAACTGCCTGCTCCTGATCCTTGGTTAGACATCTGCACAAATACAAGGGTTTATCCTAAATTTCCTCAAAGGACTACGCCTAGTTTCTACTTCCAATACCACTAATCGGAATGTACCGGTTTCCTAATGTGGCATAAGCGACACATGTTGACTCGATAAAACATTAAAACGTTGAGGCTTATGAGCACGATCAGGAACAATGCTATGATATCACCTTTTGTAACACCCCCGGACCGTCCTAGGCCGGACTAACCCGAGAATGCCACAAATATAGCTCGCTGAATAAGATTGACCAAAAATCAAGAAAATAATCAAAACTCTCGACCAACCCATTCCGGTTTGCTATGTCCTTAAGGCCATGGCCTAAGGCTTTGCAACCCATACCACTGTCTTCGAGTTGTGTCAAACTGGACAAGGTCTCATATCATTCAACACACAACCACGAATATAAACATTCTTTTATTTATTATAGGTGGAAAGCGTCTTACAATATATTAGAAAATATCAGAGTTCGAGCACTCGGCCTAGTGCCAAAAGGAAAGAAAAGTAAATATCTACATTCGAAAGCTAGTCCTTGCTTATGCTTATCCCACTTCAAATCTACACCGGTCACCTACGGTTCCTCTTCCCTCTAAGCTTCCCACCCACTGGTTACCTGCATAGTAGAAGAGGACATGAGTAATCGAAATTACTCAGTGAGTTCACAAAATAAACAACAACAGCCCCCCCCCCCCCCCCCCTTCAACCCATGCTTAAAAAACAACACACAATCACAAATAAATATGCATACAAACAAACAATGCGGTAGAGTAAACGTGCAATTACTAATGCAATGCAACTAGTCCCACCACCAAAACATAACAACACACAAAATGCAATCTAGACTCAATCATAGACTCAACAACACAAAAACAAAAAAAAAAACAAAGCGCTCAAAGGATAGATCCACATGCCACACATCCCGGGATCCCTTCACACCACGGAGCCCTAACCCTCCACCCTGAACACTCCCGACCACAAACACTATGGTCGGAAAACATCACTTTGGGAATTTGGCTTCTCTCAATCTAACCCGGGCCGCATCATCATGCAGCGCTCGTACAAGGGTGCGACCCACTTCATGTGACGATCCATGGAGAGTAGGTAACTCCACCACTGGAGAATTGGGCATCTCTCAATCTAACCCCAGGGTCCACATCATCAGAGAATTGGGTTTCTCCAAATCTAACCCCGAGATGGCCATACATTCTAATCTAGGGGCAACACACGACCAACCAGCATGAGGGAGCTCCGCCTCTAACCTCCATGCAATGCGCACCTAGACTAGATGCACAACACACACAAACACGTACTTTTGCTAGTCTAGACCAAAACACAAAATACAACCAGCATGAGTGAGCTCCACCTCTAAACAATGCTTGGTCTATACCTAGCCCAAGAGAACTCAGAAACAAGACACACACTAAACAACTAGTAATCCATGCAACAATATCTACACACCCGACAAGAGAGAGCCTCACTCAAATCTCTTGAGGTTCAACACACTACAACGTCTAGATGATTATGCAATTCTGCATGCATAACTAAAACAATATCTAGACAAAACAACAAACAAACACAACAATCACAACATGTATGCAATCGGCACACACTCTCCCGGGGCCCTGCACAAGACCGAGTAAACTCTTTCCATGGGTCTTCACTTATGATCCGCCGATCAAACCTCCATAACTTGGGTGCCAATTCTTCTTCCCGACCAATGAGAAAACGCTATGTGTATTCGCCACATCACCAATCGCAACCAATAGGTGTGCGCCATGACATCGCCATGTCATCTCTGGTCACCACTTTCTTGCCACGTCATTAACTCCCAAAAGTCTTCATTTGAATGTGTTTGAGAAGAAAAACCATTCATAGATGTTCCCATTCCACTTCATTGCTCGAAAATCGCTAATGGGCTCGACTGTTCTTGATTCGACCGCAACAGACTAGGTCATCCTCGATCTCTTGATTTCTCATGGACCAACTTGGTTTTATCACGACCATATGTCCTATTATTACTCCCTTGAGTTATCTAAACAAAGATACTTCTAGCTCACACATCTTCAAAATATCGCCTTCATCCTCGTCGACCTTCGTTTTAGATTTGCCGGCCAACTACACAATATGTCTGATCAAGACAAAACTGCTTCGACCAAACCTCTATTTTTGATCCTCTGAAGTTAATGCAACTCATATTTTCTCCATCAGAGCACTTTGATCTCTTCGACCATATCTACTCTAAGATAGGGTCATTACAATGACGGTCAACTCCCCGAACGAGCGAGTTGGGCTGACCACGATGGAACTCACCCATTTGGCGAGTTGGAGAATTCCAATTCACCCCCAAGGTGATTTTGGACCCAACATAAACCAGATCTTATGCCTTCTGTTGAACCTGGGCGGATCCATCCCTCGTTTTTTCTTGATCAGAGCTATCGTTGGGACTTTACGGCAAGAACCTCGAAGACTCATTTTCCCGGATGAAGTTCATGGTTGTCGTACAAACGGCAATGGTTAACTTAACACCATAGTTGTCTAAACTATACGAGAAATGTGAAGTTCCTAGCTAAACGGCGTCGTATCATTAAACGTTCTTTGGAAGAAAACTTAAAAAAGGTTTAAGCCGAAATATGGCTCAAAGAGGCCTAGAACGCGGCTAAAGGCCCACTTACGATTTTATACAAAATTTAGCCCAGCAATGTCATGACGGTGTATCTTAACTCGCAGAATGAGATAAACCTCGCAAAATCGGAAGATATATGTCAAGTTTCCAACATAATGATGAAGATCGAGATAAAAGGGAATATTCCCGCAAACACGTACTTTTGCTAGTCTAGACCAAAACACAAAATACAACCAGCATGAGTGAGCTTCCACCTCTAAACAATGCTTGGTCTATACTAGCACAAGAGAACTAAGAAACAAGACACACACTAAACAACTAGTAATCCATGCAACAATATCTACACACCCGACAAGAGAGAGCCTCACTCAAATCTCTTGAGGTTCAACACACTACAAAGTCTAGATGATTATGCAATTCTACATGCATAACTAAAACAATATCTAGACAAAACAACAAACAAACACAACAATCACAACATGTATGCAATCGGCACACACTCTCTCGGGGCCCTGCACAAGACCGAGTAAACTCTTTCCAAGGGTCTTCACTTATGATCCGCCGATCAAACCTCCATAACTTGGGTGCCAAGTCTTCTTCCCGACCAATGAGAAAACGCCATGTGTATTCACCACATCACCAATCGCAACCAATAGGTGTGCGCCATGTCATCGCCATGTCATCTCTGGTCACCACTTTCTTGCCACGTCATTAACTCCCAAAAGTCTTCATTTGAATGTGTTTGAGAAGAAAAACCATTCATAGATGTTCCCATTCCAGTTCATTGCTCGAAAATCGCTAATGGGCTCGACTGTTCTTGATTCGACCGCAACAGACTTGGTCATCCTCCATCTCTTGATTTCTCATGGACCAACTTAGTTTTATCACGACCATATGTCCTATTATTACTCCCTTGAGTTATCTAAACAAAGATACTACTAGCTCAAACATCTTCAAAATATCGCCTTCATCCTCGTCGACCTTCGTTTTAGATTTGTCGGCCAACTACACAATATGTCTGATCCAGACAAAACTGCTTCGACCAAACCTCTATTTTTGATCCTCTGAAGTTAATGCAACTCATATTTTCTCCATCAGAGCACTTTGATCTCTTCGACCGTATCTACTCTAAGATAGGGTCATTACAATGACGGTCAACTCGCCGAACGAGCGAGGTGGGCTGACCACGATGGAACTCGCCCATTTGGCGAGTTGGAGAAGTCCAAATTCACCCCCAAGGTGATTTGGATCCAACATAAACCAGATCTTATGCCTTCTGTTGAACCTGGGGGGATCCATCCCTCGTTTTTTCTTGATCAGAGCTATCGTTGGGACTTTACGGCAAGAACCGTGAAGACTCATTTTCCCGGATGAAGTTCATGGTTGTCGTACAAACGGCAGTGGTTAACTTAACACCATAGTTGTCTAAACTATATGAGAAATCTGAAGTTCCTAGCTAAACGGCGTCGTATCATTAAACGTTGTTTGGAAGAAAACATAAAGAGGCCTAGAACGCGGCTAAAGACCCACTTACGATTTTATACGAAATTTAGCCCAGCAATGTCATGACGGTGTATCTTAACTCGCAGAATGAGATAAACCTCGCAAAATCGGAAGATATATGTCAAGTTTCCAACATAATGATGAAAATCGAGATAAAAAGGAATATTCCCGCAAAGCGATAAACTCGAACTAGGGACAAAAAAAGAAAGGGGAACCGACCCAGAGGCATATATACGGGGAGCTAAATTTAAAGGCAAGGGGATCCGAAGACTTAGACCTAGAGTAACTCTGCTATCTTAGGAGAATTTAAGATATAGACGGTAGCATACTCGAAACTTTACTTAGATCTTCCTCCATCTCTGTTCTAAGATTCTCTTGGTTAGCTAGGTTCTACTCGTTTTGTTCTACGTACAATCCTGTAGCTTTTTTTCTATCAATCAATAAATCGCCTCTGTGCAACTTACTTTTGATATTCTGTTATATCTTTCTTCTTCGTTTTCATGTGTTTACGCAGATAATCCGAGACCTCTTGGAAAGTCGGGTGATCTTGCCTTTTCTTTAATATATAGATATCGACGGTGTGAATTTTGGTTCCCACAATAACGTGAGCATTCTACTATATATGAATACTCGATCTATCCTAATTTCCAAGTGGAAATCAAACATAACCATAAACTATCCTAAATTCCAAACAAAATTCACACAAAACCAACTCACAGTATTCTATGCCGATAAGCAGCTGGTTGACCGGAGAGGACTAGGCCAAAACCCAATGGACGACTTGAGTGGACTGGACTAAACTTATCTTGACTTGGACAGAACCTCCCCTTATACTGGTATGGACAGAACTCAACTCGAGCAGAAATTTCTCTATCTGCTGGACGATTCTTCAAACTTCCCAGCGGAATATCAATATTCATAACTTCAACTGATCTGAACTAATCTGAGCCGCACCCCTGCTTGATCATTAAAGAAATTGAATACCTTGTACGGAATAATATGGACAGAGATTCAGATGAACAGAGCCTTCCCCAGGCACTCACTCAAATTCGGTAAAATAACTGATCTCGAAAGGTCTCAAAATCTCTAAAAAAAGCTCAGAACTTCTTGCTTTCTTTTTCTACTTTTCTCTCACGTTTTTCACTGTCTTTTGATAGGTCTGGATGTGTTGAAATGAGCTGAGGTCGTGGGCTATTTACAGTAAGAAGCAAAAAATCAGATTCAGGTTGGTAGCAGCCCGTGTGTCGCTTCGCATGCTTCCAGACCCATGCACGACGGCACCTCTTGCTCCACATGAATGGATGCAAGGGCAGGATGGCATGCAAGGTGAAACAACGTCCTCCAGTTGTAATATGCACGTCCTGGATACATTCAAGGCAACACAACAACGCCCACATGTCGATCAGCATGCTTTGGTTGCTTGCGCGGCGACACCTCGTGCTCTGACATGTCAATCCGCATGTCCTGCTTCCATGCACGGCGACACCTCGTGGTTGTGTAGACAGAGAGATTTACAGGGAGTTAACACCACGTACTGATCACATTCATTGACACACCTTGAGCTTCTCTGTCCATTCGCCTGATTTTGACCCTTCCGACATATTTTCGACCAGCGACCCATTCGGATGCGCTGAATATAATTAATAAATTTCAATATGAATTCTGACCTTGGCAAAAAAGTATTTCGCAAGCCTCCAGGTTCCCTTAGAAATTTCATAATACCGATATTAGGGTTTTCGCCCAACTTTGGGTTTTCCTGGCATTCTTCGATCCCCTCGTGCTTACTTCCCGTCCTGCTTATGATCATTTTGTTTGATCGAACAGCTTATTTGACTCATGATTCGATCACTATAAATTCTTCGACCACCTTTTATTTTAATTTTCCTGATCAATCCTTATTGCCCGCGACTCGACCACCAGGTGGATGCTCGACCACTCTTCGATTTTCTCCGAACAATGTGAAGTTTTATATGAGCAAAACTCAACATTCCTCATTATTCTTTGCTTCCCAAAAGATTGTCTCCAGATTTTCACTTTGTTGATCTCGACCATTTTACCCCTTTAGGAAGGTTATTACATTCTCCCCCTTAACATAATTCTTCCTCGAATTCTTAGATTTCCAATTGCTCAGCTTCATGTCTTGATCCTTCTTGATGACAATTCCTCCTTATATTACTTTGTCTTGCTCTCTTGGTCATCTGTTTACCTTTGATGTCTTCCTTTCGATTTCTTTGGTCTTCATCCATATTTTTGATTCTGAAATCGCTCTACCCTGATACATACCCCTCGTCTTGAATCATCCTCTTAACTTCTTGACTTCCCATTGTTCAATCATTCCCAACTAAACTCCTTAACCATTTACTTTTCCTGCCACTGTCCCTTGAGTTTTCTCCTCGAGGTTGTCACAATCACCTTTACACCTCTTCACTTGAATGATCACTGACTCGTCTTCTTGCTTTTACTCTGCCATAATACACTTATTTCCTATGATACTATCTTGTCCATCCTCGTTCTGATTACTCCAACCATTTTCTTGATCTTTATTTTCTCAGATAGTGATGAAGTCTTTTCCAAAGGAGGTCTTGTTTATTCCCATTTATCAATTCCATACCACTGTTCAGTCCCTCTGAACCTATCTTCACTCTTTCTCTTTGGATTTGGGTTTTTGGCCTTGAACTCTCTTCACTTTAAGGTTTCCATCCTTAAAGTTCCGATCAACGAACACACCTACTAGCTGCAACTTAATAGAACACCTCACATGCAAGTTAGTCAACAACTAACCCAACAACTAATAATCAACATCCTAAACGTAATGATACCCAATCAACCTAATCACAATACTAACCAGCAACCTAACAATTCTCTCCTAGGAACCTAGCCATTATAGATTCCACTATCTCAATCCTAGTTCCTGAACCAATAAACCCTATGGCTGGACGTGAAAGGTTTCCCTAATGCCTTTTGTGACTCTTTTGACTTGATAAAATATTTGAAAGCTAATTAAATCATGTATTCTGGAAGCATGGACAAAACCATGCTCTGATACCACCTCTGTAACACCCCTGAACCGTTCGAGACATATGGTCGACCAACCGCCGAACAATCAAACAAGAACATGACCGATAGACCGACCAATACCCATGGTAAGAGATGAAATGAGCCAAACAGCCTGCCAACAATCAAAAAAGAACATGACTGACCGTCCAACCCAGCACCCTGGTCGGGAAGCGCTACGTGACGTGCTAGGGACGATCCGGTCAGTCATAGAACTTACTATGCGACCTAGACGAGTTCATCCACTAACTCATCCCGCTAAATCAAGGGTTAAGGTTTTTCAACCAGTACGAAGAGTTAGCATTTCCGTTAGATACATGCCTAAGGCTTTTCAACCCATACCAAAACATAACGTTTTGTTAGACCGGACTAGTCAAATACCAGAGTACTCATGAAGCGCATATAAAGAAATTACCCTATTAGTTCAAGAAATATCCATACAATGTAATAATTCAAGCTGGGACTGCCTAATGCCAAATCGAGTCAACACAACACAAATCCAAAAACTGTTTACAAAAGGCATAAAAATCTACTCTGGCGATCCTAACGTCCAGCACCATGCTATCCTATCATCCTTACTAAATTTACCTGCAAAAAGGACAATGAAGTTGGGTGCGTAACCTAATGTTACCTAGTGAGCTGGCGGCCTCTACGCAACCTAGTAAATAACCCAGACAATCCAACATAACAATCAATGTAACCCTGGCTTGCAAACACAGCTAAGGCTACACAATCAACCCCTAGTTAACCATATCTATGCTTGAGTTTAATACTCATATAGTGCTAGACACTTAGACTATACAAGTATTGTTAACCGGCCGACCAACAATCAGACAAGAACATGATCGGCAAATCAATGATACCGCGTAGATTTCAATAACCACCACCCTTCATAAGCAATGCCTCAAACAATATAACAGCCAACATCGGGTCTACACTAACCAAACAAACACCAAAACTAATCCGGCACCTTAGCCGGAATTAGGTCTTATGTTAGAAACCTGCAAGAAAATCAATCACCAATATTCAACAATAATAAGATATTAACTAACCACGACTCCACTATAACTTGTAACACCATATACTAGTGTTACACTTACTCGAGGGTTCCATAACACTTTTCTAAACAAGACACTCTAACTCGACATAACACTCTAAGCTGGGCCATGGCAACTTTGTGTTCCCCCCTACATCGGCAATATCCTATATCCCTACCACAAAGTCTAGAAGAAGGAAATTTCAACCGACAGCGGCCCACAGTCATACGGGTCACCGTGTGAAAGCTCACAGTCATTCGGGTCATTATCGGACATTACACCATCGTGTAACACTCAGCCCTAGGCCATGACCCCGTCTCTCTGAGTCTTTCCTATCCATCGAATAAGGAGTTTCCTTGAACTCGCTGGGTACGAGGTAGAGGAATCACTAATTCACCCCTAAACATGCCTAGCATGGGCGGGTTACGCACATTCTATCGGCAACATACAATCAACGCAAACACAGTCCAGAACCTAACCTAAGGCTAAAGTGTCAGATCCTAACAAAGGTATCGACTCAACAACACTAACCAATCGTACCAGTAGTCCGGCCTATATGGCCTAAGACCCTTAGTACCAACATCTAAAGAAATAAAAAATAATATCATAACTAAACAACTCAACCAGTCAGTCACTCCCTTACCAAGTGCTAACTAACCTCAATCAACAAGATTAATTAAACAAACATGCATTTAACTAATCTATCATGCAATGACTCAATAAAACCATTACACAGATAGTTCGGCCTCCTTCTACGAAACTATCTTTAAAGATAACGGGAACCTACACTCAACCATATCAACACGAAAGAATAGAAAATATGATGCATCCTATCCCTAGTCCTAATAAGTTTATTAACTCAGTCTTAATTTCATTTCATCTCAGCGTAGCCCGTGCTAAACTGAATCCGGTTAATAAAATAACCCTAAGGACTCTATCATGGAAGAACGTGAGCACTCTACTCTATATGAATACTAGATCTATCCTAAGTTCCAAGTGGAACTCAAATATTACCATAAACTATCCTAAATTCCAAACTAAATTCACACAAAACCAACTCATAATGTTCTATGCCGATAAGCAGCTGGTTGATCGGAGAGGACTTGGACAAAACCCAATGAATTACTTGATTGGACTGGACTAGACTTATTTTGACTTGGAAAGAACCTCCCCATATACTGGTATGGACAGACCTCAACTCGAGCAGAATTTTCTCTAGCTGCTGGACGATTCTAAAGACTTCCTGGCGGAGTATCGAGATTCATAACTTCAACTATCTGAACTAATATGAGCCGCACCTCTGATTGATCATTAATGAAACTGACAGACTTGGACGCACTAATATGGACAGAGCTTCATAACCTTCTCTTGGCACTCACTCAAAATCGGTAGAATAACTGATCTCGAAAACTCTCTAAATCTCCCGAAAAAGCTCAGAAACTCTTGCTCTCTTTTTCTACTTTTCTCTCACGTTTTTAACTGGATTTTCACAGCTATGTATGTGTTGAAATGAGCTGATGTCGTGGGGTATTAATAGGAAGAAGCAACCAAAAATATTCAGGTTGGTGCCAGTCTGTGTGTCGCTTCGCATGGCTCAGGACACAGGCACGGCGACACCTCGTGCTCCACATGGGTGGATGCATGAAAAAGATGGCATGCAAGGTGAATGATGCGCCCCGGTTTGAGTACCGACCTGCTTGGATCATGGACACGGCTCAAGATGGCGATCTTGTCCACCAGCTCGACTCAACCGAGGTTTTACCATCAGATCATGCTGAACATACCATGATTGAGCCAGGATCTAACTTGGAAAAGGAAGGATTTACCAAGTGGAAGCAACGATCAATTAACCTTAAAGATATCATGGAAAGCAGTAATGATATATGTTCATTGTTTGACTCATATCTTCCAAATCACGAGGCTTCTACGCATGAAATCACTTGGAGAATGTTCTCAACTCAATTATGGAGCTCCTTGAAGAAGAATCATATCAAAAATAGTTCATATGTGGGATTTATGCCATTTACAAACCAGGTGATCTTCAGTTCTCGCGAATTCAGACATGTGCACATTCAGGTGAGCTGGACCGACACTACCTTGGAGCTGGATGAGCTAATGGACACTATATTGGATGAGCTTAATACTCAAGTGAGTTGGACTGACATTATTCTAAGCGAGCTGAGCTGGATTGACACTCACTTGGACGAGCTGAGCGAGCTAGTTCGATCTTCCGAGCTGGTTCGACCACCCAAGAAGCTGGAATTGGCTAACCTTATTTCTGATGAACCAACGACCAATTCAATAATTTCAAAGGTGACTATTCATGTTCTAATTGTCCAAGAAATCCTTGGGCTTGATGGTTTTCAAAAAGATTCAAAAACAGACTTGTTTGGGCCAAATGGAGAAACCGATCAAATTTTTGCTAAGGCAAAATATGGATTTCGACCAGGCCTCAAGGGGACATGTCTTGGCCCATATCAGGAGCATATTCTTCACCTTTCAAAGTCCTGGTCGTGGCTATATCAAGAGGCATTCCAACTTTCAGTCAAAGACTTTATTTAGTCAAGTATTTGTTTCTACTTTCAATGTCTTGTTTTTAGCACATTCATTTTTGGATCTCTACAACTTGTAATCCTATAAATATGGCCTAAGAGCCACGAAATAAATCAGATTTTTTCCCCTTTTTATGAGTTTATCTCTTTGTTCTTTGCTTAGAACATTTCTTAGTTTCTTGGTGAGGTTATCTCCAAGTTTCGATCCTTCTTTTGTTGGACCGGTGCGTCACATCCCCCAACGATTGAAGTCTGGTAGTATCCTTGGGCCTTCCGCAACCCTTTTTGTCACCATTCATCCCATCCAGTTCTCATTTTGGAGTTCATATCCATTTCAGTCCGTTTGAGTGATCCTTTCCGAATCTAGGACGTATCAAGTGGTATTAGAGCCACTCAACCGGTACTATCTTTTCATCTTCTCATCTTCCATTTAAATTTCTTCAAACACTTCTTCTTCTTTCTATCTTGAATCTGGCCCCCTCATTACCATCCACTATATAAAGAAATAGAAAAAAAAAGAAAAAGAAAAGAAAAGATCGAAAAAAAAAGTTTGAAAGATTTCGAAAAGTTTGATTTGTGGTTTGGTGGTGGAAGAGAAATCCTGCTGGCCGAGGAGAAATCCGGCCTTTGAGGAGGTTAAAGCAGATTCCAAATCTAAATTTTCTTATCTTTCTATCTCATCTCATTGTTTGTTTGCTTGGGAAACCCATTGGAAACTTGGATTTTCTTTCTTAGAACTTTGAGAAGAAACTTGAGTGATTACCTTAAAAATCAGAGTGAAACACGTGTGTGGGTGAGGATAAACACATTGAGGGCGTGAGGATTTATTTCCTAACTTTTGGTGTTGAGATTTTCTGGTTATGATGTTTGGTCTTCTCAAGGAGAGTAACAAGGAGAAGCCCCAATGAAATTCTAAATCTCAAACCCCTTTTAAATATCCCTTGAATTATTTTGATGAGTTTGTTAGTGTGCATGAACAGCCACCTATAAGGAGAAAAACAACCAGAGATATGGCTGATTCAAAGAGGCAATCTTTTCAGTTTGATGTCCAACAATTTTATGAAAACTTTGTGAAGGAAGTGGACAAAGCTCTCAAGGACGCCAACAAGAGCCAAAAGAAGAGCATTTGCACACGTGCTCCAGTAGCTGAGCCATCCTTGTTCATCAGCAAGAAAGCCAAAGGTAAATCTGAAAACAATTTTGAAGAGTTTAATTTTTTTTTCAGATTCTTTACCTACCTTTGATGAATATGAGGAAGAGCTAATTGAAAGCTTGATCACTTGTGAGGATAAATGTGATCTTCCTTCTCTTGAAACTGAGTTTGTGTTTGAGAATGAGGAAGCTAATGTAGAACTAACTGTTTTGCAACCGGAGCTTTCGAGTAGTCTTGTTTTGTCTCCACAGGTTTTTGAGGAAGAGCCACTGGACTATCCACATCAATGCCCATGTCTTGGCACTTGGATATCTTTAGATGATGGTCCAGATCCTATCTTTGATGTGGAGGACGAACCTGATCCAGTCTTTGATGAAGAAGCAACAAGCATCACATCCATTGCTATGGAGAATCATCTTTGCTTTGACCCCGGCACAACTACTGCTCCTTCATCTCCCGGCCCTTTGCCTCCTGATCTTCAGAAGCAATGTGAGAAACCTGATTTGATTAATTCTCTGCCTGATATGCTTGTCAAGATCAGTACTCATGATATAACTCGTTTTGGTCTTGAAAAGATGAAAGAATTTTGTGTTTCAAATTCTGTTTTTGATAACATGATTAATTCTTTTCAAATCTTAAAACCTGATGAACTTCTTGATCATAAACGTTTTCAAAATGATAAAGGCATCAACTTTGGAATTATTTTGACGTTTGATCAGTTTTTGAAGCATAACAAAGGCTTTGATCATTTTGAAAAGTCTCTTGAGATTGATTTGAAACAAACTGACTTTTATGTTAGAAAATCTTTTGATTCGTTTGTTTTCAAATAAAATAGTTTTGATCTGAGTTCTTCTAGACATGCATTGATCACTGATGATTTATTTGCATCCTCTTGTGCCTTGAACGAAATTTTGGTTAAGAAGTTGCTGGAACATGAATCACTTAGAACTGAAAATTATTTTTGTGATCTTGATTCTTGTGATTTTGTTTTGCAGCCTGATCTTGTGTGTTTTGAAACTGATAAGACTTGGCATTTTCTGTGATCATTTCGAGATAATTGTGTTGTTTTGAGCCTTAATGATATTGTGGTTTACAACACTTTCTTTGAAAAACATCTTGAGTCTTTGATAGTTAATTCTCAATCTGAACTTAAGCTTGTGTGTTCAGATGTTGAGCAGCATATGCCCGTCTTGGGAATGAATACTATTTTTGCATATCTTGATAAAATTCTGGTCTTTAATGTTTATTTTGATGTGCATCTTGACAGGCTGAAATGTGTGTTACTTGTTCTTGGAAAAGATATCTTGATTCATGATCTGAACAAGTATTTGTCTTGCACATTTGATCCTGGTATTTTAGTGTTTGTTTTGAGTATCCAGGAAAGACAGGTTCAGCCTCTGAGAAATGAAAGCATTGACCGTGCCCAACATGAGTTTTGGAGAAGCTTTGTTGAAACCGGCTACCTTGTAGATGCCAGCGACAGAGGTTCACTCCAAGAATAATATCTCGGCCACCAGAAGCTCTTTTGTCTTGAATCAAATTTTCCTGGATAGCCAACTCAACAAGGATTTATTGAGGCCTTGAATCGCATGAAAATATTCAAAGATGAAGAAGTTATGAATTTTCCAAATCAGAGGTTCTTCAGTCCGTCTATTCGCGAGTACCGGATTTCTAAAGGAGATTCAGGCCCAAGAAAGAAGCGTCCTAAGCCAAAACTGATCCTCCATGAACCAAAGGTGTTTCCTCAGTCATTCTCCTGTCTAAACCAAAAGCACTGTAAGGATCATGAGTTGATTGTCTCTACTCTTCATAAAAATGTTTTGAAACCGAGAATTTTAAGGAGAAAACATATTCTTACTTGGTTTAAAAACGTTTTGCTCAAACCTTTTCATGAATTTTTTTCATTGAGTTGTGCTTTGAAAGAGATTTGGTGTAGGAACAAGCATGAACCAAAATTGCTTAGGCCAAAAGATCATTTTGATTTCGTTCATGAAGAAAATCTTTTAAATTTGGCATTTTCTCTTGCTTTTCCTATCAGTTTGACACCTTGGCCAAATTTTGAACTTGATAAACCAATTTTTCGTGATCAGTTTACTTGCTTGATGCTTGCCCACGTGCTTGATGATTATCCTAAGAGCTTGGATCCTGTTTTTGATGTCTTAAGGATAGAGAAACCCTTTGATTATTTCTTTCGCAGATTTGATGTGGTTTCTCTAGTTGTTTTGAAAGTGCAGGATATAAAGGATCAGCTTAAGATGGAAGCAAGAAGAGGAGAACGACACCACACTTGTGTTCTTGGAACATGAAACTGGAAATACTTGAGGGAAATAAGTTCAAAACTCCAAGGAAGTTTCTCTCCAAATTTATCCTTCATTGAATTTTACTTGTTTTCAAAATTCTTTTTGTCTCATTCATTTTCTTTTGTTTCAGGTAAAATGGATTTGAGGTCAAATCCTTTTGAAGAGGGAGGGAATGATGCGCCCCGGTTCGAGCACCGACCTGCTTGGATCATTGACACGGCTCAAGATGGCGATCTTGTCAACCTGCTCGACTCAACCGAGGTTTTACCATCAGATCATGCTGAACATACCATGATTGAGCCAGGATCTAACTTGGAAAAAGAAGGATTTACCAAGTGGAAGCAATGATCAATTAACCTTAAAGATATCATGGAAAGCAGTAATGATATATGTTCATTGTTTGACTCATATCTTCCAAATCACGAGGCTTCTACGCATGAAATCACTTGGAGAATGTTCTAAACTCAATTGTGGAGCTCCTTGAAGAAGAATCAGATCAAAAAGAGTCCATATGTGGGAGTTATGCCATTTACAAACCAGGTGATCTTCAGTTCTCGCGAATTCAGACATGTGCGCATTCAGGTGAGCTGGACCGACACTGCCTTGGAGCTGGATGAGCTAATGGACACTATATTGGATGAGCTTAATACTCAAGTGAGTTGGACTGACATTATTCTAAGCGAGCTGATCTGGATTGACACTCACTTGGACGAGCTGAGCGAGCTAGTTCGATCTTCCGAGCTGGTTCGACCACCCAAGAAGCTGGAATTGGCTAACCTTATTTCTGATGAACCAACGACCAATTCAATAATTCCAAACGTGACTATTCATGTTCTAATTGTCCAAGAAATCCTTGGGCTTGATGGTTTTCAAAAACATTCAAAAACAGACTTGTTTGGGCCAAATGGAGAAACCGATCAAATTTTGGCTAAGGCAAAATATGGATTTCGACCAGGCCTCAAGGGGACATGTCTTGGCCCATATCAGGAGCATATTCTTCACCTTTCAATTTCCTGTCGTGGCTATATCAAGAGGCATTCCAACTTTCAGTCAAAGACTTTATTTAGTCAAGTCTTTGTTTCTACTTTCAATGTCTTGTTTTTAGCACATTCTTTTTTGGATCTCTACAACTTGTAATCCTATAAATATGGCCTAAGAGCCATGAAATAAATCATATTGTTCCCCTTTTTATGAGTTTATCTCTTTGTTCTTTGCTTACAACATTTCTTAGTTTCTTGGTGAGGTTATCTCCAAGTTTCGATCCTTCTTTTGTTGGACCGGTGCGTCATATCCGGCAACGATTGAAGTCTGGTAGTATCATTGGGCCTTCCGCAACCCTTTGTGTCACCATTCATCCCATCCAGTTATCCTTTTGGATTTCATATCCATTTCAATCCGTTTGAGTGATCCTGTCCGAATCTAGGACGTATCAGTGAAACCACGTCCTACAGATGTCTTATGCACGTCCTGGCTGCATGCAAGGTAACACCACAGCGCCAACATGTCTATCGGCATGCTTCGGTTGCATGCACGATGACACCTCGTGCTCCAACATGTCAAGCCGCAAGTCCTTCTTCCATGCACGACGACACGTCGTGCTTGTGTAGATAGAGAGATCTCCACGCAGTTTACACCACGTCCTGATCACATGCATTGGGACACCTGAAACTTCTCGGTCTATTCGCCCAATTTCGACCATTCCGGCATATTTTCGACCTGCTATCAATCCCGAATATTTTTCCGCTCCCATTCTGATGCGCTGAATATTTTTAATAAATTCTAATCTGAATTCTGACCTTGACGGAAAATATTTCCCAAGCCTCCGGCTTCCCCGAGAAATTCCATAATACTGAAATTAGGGTTTTCACCCAACTTCGGGTTTTCCCATTGTGCTTTGATCCCGTAGTGTTTACTTCCCGTCCTGCTTAATTCTTGTCCTGCTTCTGACTTATTTTGTATCTGAAATAATATTTTAGTGATACAAAGTTTTTTTTTAAAACTTCATGCTTAAGAAACATCAAGCTTCTAAAACGTTGTGCTTCCCAAAACGTCCTTCTGATCAATCTAACTCATTTTCTAGTCATGGTCGAGCAACTTATTCGACTCAAGGTTCACTCACTATCAATTATTCGACCACCTCATATTTAAAAATTTCCCGATCAATCCTTATTGCCCGCGACTCGACCACCAGGTTCATGCTTGACCACTCTTCCATTTTCTCCGAACCATGTTAAGTTTTATATGACCAAAACTCAACATTCCTCATTATTCTTTGCTTCCAAAAATATTGGCTCCAAATTTTGACTTTGTTGATTTTGACCATTTTACCCCTTCGGGAGGGTTATTACAGTCACCATGACTAAAACGTTCAACGCAGTCGCACGATCGAGTAAAAACACTCAAGGCACAAACTGAACTACGAGACGGCTTGATCCTTGAAAGGGGTACGTAAAAACCCGTCGCAGGACGAGTTGAGATGTCCCCCTTTCTAAAAGGGGGAGTGGCTACGTATACTTGTTTACTCCCACATTCTAAAATATCCACTTCATTGTATTCTATATTTTTTTTTAACTTTTGGCAATAAGAAAACCCAATCCAACTTAAAAATGTCTCGCTCAACAGCTCTGCCGCTGAAACAATCAATTTCCCAAATTACTTTGTGGCTAAAACAGAAATCTAGGATTCACCAAAAAAAAACCCAAGTAAAACTTAAGATTTTCGTATAACAAAAAAAAAATTCATACGAAATAATCTTCATAGACAAATCATAATCCTACCAACCAAATGGTTAACAAAAATATCAACTTGACTATCAAAACTCCAAGCGCTTCACAAAGCTTTTCTCCGCCATAAAGTCGAAACAAAAATTTTGAGCAACTACAAAAACTTACTAAACCCACAAACGTTTTGGACTGAAACATGGTAAATGAAAAAGCCTTTAAAAAAACATTTCGAATAAACTACTTCATAAACAGAATGAGATACTTCCCATTCACAAGATCAAACAAGTTTCTCGACCGAAACATGGAAAAGATCTCCCAACATCTCCTACAACATCAAAATCACAATTGCTCGAAGGAAAAACGTATTTTCAGAAAGAAGCGAGACATCGCAGACTTCCAAGAACATACTTCCAAACGCAAACAAACTTCCGAAAATAGTCTTCACAAAACTTTAAAGTAACAGCTAACTCAAGTTGGAAAGATAATTACTTTCTCTTACACCAAGTCCGTCGACTTGCACCGACGAACAAAACAACTGTTCCAAAACTGAACGCATAGACTAACCTGCTCCCCTCACAGAATTGGCTCTCGTTTAGGGTTGGCCCAAACCATCTATATAATTTAAGTGCCCTAACCCTAATGCATTACTCATAAAGTATATAGGCCTAGTTTAGGGCTGAGTTAAAGAAATAAAGAGTTTTGACAGGTTTTGGCCCTATTAATTTTTTTTTTGGTAAACAACAATATTTTGGTGTATACCCTTTTTTGTAAACTATTTTGGTGTAGGATTAAAATTTAAAAATTAGATTTCCTTCCTAAGCTGCAAAAATTGAGTTTTTTTCGCTAAGATCGTGAAAGCAAAACTTTCCGTCAAAGTCCCAAAAATGATTTTTTTTCCGCAAATCCGAATTTTCCCGCTAAAACCGCAAAATTGATTTTTTTTCGTAAAATCGAGTTTTTTCGTCAAAACCGTAAAATCGAGTTTTTTTGCCAAAAAAAAAAAGAAAATCAATTTTTTTGAAAAATTGAGTTTTTCCGCAAAATCGAGTTTTCCCGCTAAAACCTCAAAATTGAGTTTTTCCGCCAAATTGAGTTTTTCCGCAAAATTGAGTTTTTCCATCAAAACTGCAAAATCGGGTTTTCCCGCTAAAACCTCAAAATAGAGTTTTTCCGCAAAACCCGCAAAATCGAATGTTCCTTGCCAAAATCGTGAAATCGAGTTTTCCCGCTAGAACCGCAAAATCAAGTTTTTCCGTAAAATCGCATAATTGAGTTTTTTTATTAAATATTTAATCAAAAATCATTTTTATTTGATTTATGTTAATCTATGAGAATATATATATTTTGTAAGAGATTATATTAAATTTATTCACATAAAATGATAAAGGGTCTTAAAAGGGTTCAACCCTATTCTACATATTTTGATGGGTTCTAAAAGGGTTAGGGTTCATTTAAGGCTGACCTTAAATTATATAGGGCCGGGATGGGCTTGGTAGCCCTATATAACATCCCTAGTTCTCGTACATCTGACACAAGGATAAATGCGCTATATAAAATCTTAAAATTTGATACGTATCTTCTTCGGACTTGTCCCGTGATCCAGGATTTGTCTTTGGAGAGATACTCGGTTTCAAATCGATGCAAATCACATAAGCCGAGAATTTTTCGCATACTTCAAAATTAAGATGGAATCAAGAAGAAATCGCAAGGAGCCAAGTAAGTTGGGATCGACCCCAAGTATTCAAAGACACGAGAGTAAACCTAGTTCTTACCCTAACTCCACTCTTATATGTCAATTGCATAGTATCATTGATACTAGATACAAAATATTTCTTTTTATTATATTTACACGTGTATGCTTCTCTGCGAGTATTAGCCATCCAGTAATCTCATCTTAAAGTGACTCCAAATATTATGATCTGCTAGGTGTTTAGGTCAAAATCTTTCATGGGAAAATAAACGGCTAAAATCCTCTGAGGAATTTTCCTTAACCAGATATTAGCTAGAAATGCCAAAGAAACTATATGGCATAAGTAAAACCAATTTTCATAAGGATAAAAGAATAAAATTCGTATATCTCATCGCATGAAAAGATTGGAAAAACGTTCTTTTGGAAGTTTTTTGCGATAAATGACGAGCTTTATGAAATAATCTTCACTCAAAAAAAAATATTGAAAAATTTATGCGGAAACACATAATAGTATAATCAATGAGATAATCTTCCTTAACATAACTTTCGGAAAATGCTATGGAAAAAAGCTCTTGTAAAGCAAACAAAATGACTTCCAAAAATACAATAAAACGAAAAATTGCCTCGTCCTGACATCTCATCATCTTATTGTTTCAAGTTCATCTTGCACTGACCGTTAAACCATTTCGGAATAAGGCGATCAAAATATCCTCGACACTTCTTGATGTGGGGTTTTTATTTCACTTTCAAATTAGCCCTATATTCCCACTTTACTCTCTCAATTAAGAGGTTTAGTGTAGTTCTTGGAATTCAAATCCACAGAGACTCTAAGATTGCAAAATAGACTTATTGTTTTCGAATTAAAGCTAGATGAATTATAATAATAACAATAAAAGCAATTTCAAGATTGAATTGGTTTGTGAGGATTAAATTAAGAGATTAGACTTAGGGGAAATTCTCAGGTAGATTTAGATAATGCAAACTAATAGATTCCTAGGGTTTTATTAAGCATCGTTCTAAATTCAAACCTCATGGTTTAGGAGATCACTCTCGCGCATCTCAGCTGAGTGTCTATCGATGGCAGTAATACGGCATCAGTCGATACTCATTCTAAATAGTACTGGTTTCGCTGTTTAATTAATTCTCTAAACTTCTAGATCAACTTTCGTTTGTTACTAGTTATTAAGATTGTTTAAGATA
The DNA here is from genome assembly GCA_905132885.1 of Moricandia moricandioides. Taxonomy (NCBI): domain Eukaryota; kingdom Viridiplantae; phylum Streptophyta; class Magnoliopsida; order Brassicales; family Brassicaceae; genus Moricandia; species Moricandia moricandioides. The sequence goes on along the minus strand of CAJHQQ010001424.1, from coordinate 53,721 downwards.
GATTCCAGGTTATAATCAGGCTCTCGCTTGCGCTATAGAACCCTAACTTCTAAGATTGAGGTGATCAAATTCAACTGAGCATTAAGATCAACTTAAACAAAGAATCCAAGAGGATTACCCTAAAAATTTCTATAAAATCAACAATACATTACTACCATTGAATAACCCTAAATCTAATAGAGAACTACTTAGTCCTAGCAATAGAGAACATGAATAAATTCTGAATAAATTGCATAGAATAATATGAGTAAAAAGATAAGGAGTTCAAGATCTTCTCTGTAACAATGATCAGATCTTTCTATCTAATAGAAGTATCAATGTGTTCCAACTCTAAAACTCTGGTGTAACCTTGCGGCTACTCAGCTTCTGGTCCTAACAGCTTCTTTTGGCTTAACAAAGATAGGATACCCTAATAAATAGTCTAAATTTTGGCTTGGGACTTGTTTTGCAATTAATGAAACTTCTGGGTAAAACTTGTAATTTCTCAATCTTTCTGCCGACTTCACCGTCGATCGATGCACAGTGTGTAATGTCGATCGACGGTCCATTTATAAATCTGGATCCGACTCTAAGTTTCTGCTGGGCAATCCTAATTGCCCCAAAATATCGAAAAGCTCCAATTGCTACCAATAAGTACCTAGACATGTAAATACTCTAAAACAATACCAAATGCATATAAAAGACTCTAAATATAATATATATATATATATATATATATATATATATCATAGGTAAAATAGGTAAAATTCATAGTATATCAAATCCCCCAAACTTAACCTTTTGCTTGTCCTCAAGCAAAGAAAGCCTCTACGAGAAGTTTTGAAAAACGAGACTCACATACTGTCTAAGTATAACTGTCACCTTACTTTCTTGAACCACATCCTATCAAGTTGATCACAGAGAACTTTATATACCATATCCTAGTATAGCAACCAAATTCATTCTACCCACAACTTAGCGAATACTAGTCTAACTCGCCCCTTTACTGATTTTATTTATTTGCATAAAATAAAAGAGCACGCTTTACCTTGGGAGTATCGATTAAAGGATACATGGACTCTTACCTCTGCAAGTATATGAACAAACAAGTAGTCTTCTATGATTCCTTTCCTCTCTCTCTTCTCACTTCTTCGCACTCAATGTCTCCCTTCTTTTTAGGGTATCATTTTACTTTTTTTTTGTTGATTGAGATGTTTGGTTAGGCTTCCCGGAATCAAACCCTAATGGTTTTCACCACCAGATCCTGTTCACTTCTTTTTGACCTTTATCTCTTTCTAGGATCTTATGAATCAAGCATTTTTATTCTGAAGGGGAGAGAGAGGGGAATCAGAAGCACACAGACTTTTACCTTCCAGACTTGCAGAAGGAATCTGATCCACTGTATAGCAAATCCCAAATCAAGCAAATAATGTCACGATTAGTGTTGGAAATCAACTTATGTTTCTTCAATCTTTCTAAGCAAGTGTGATATAGTGGCATGATGATCCACTTCGGTATCTCTAGTAATCTCTGCAAACAACCTTCTAAGAATGGTGCTAATGTGTTGTTGGTTAATAGTTGATTTTTGATCATAGTCATGTTCTTTACTCGATAAAACTCTTTGAAAATTATATATATATATAGATAGTAAATAAAACTCAAAAACAATAAAATAGCTTTAGCGAACCTCCCTAGACTTAAATTACACTGTCTGCAGTGTAATCCGCCTCGGGTTGGTTAGGAGAAATTAAATCATAAGTAAACAGTGTTAGAGATAGTTGAATATACCAACACTATTAGGTGTATTGATTGATGGCGGTAGGTGAGCGTCGACTGATGGGAAACACCCATCGTCGATGGATTTTGAACGTATGTTGTCAATCGATGGTGTATTAGAACTATTGGGTTAACCTTCGTAAATAAAATAGATACTGATTAGTATAAATAATGTTAAAAAAAAATTACGCTATGTTAGAAGGTCATCGATCGATAGCAACAAGGTGGCGTCGATCTATGCTAGGCTGTCAGACTGAATCGTGTGTGTCTACTCTCCATTCTAGTCATCTCTCTTTAGGTTAGCTATGTTAGACACTCAAAAACACGGTGAAAGTAAAATGCAAACAGTAATAAATAGTTAGTGTAAATACACATTCAACAAAATAAATATATAAGCATAAGTCTGCAAGGGAGATGAAATAAAAGATAAAGGAGTATCGAAAAGACTACTCCTTGCTGGATGTATCCTGGTCCTGCTGCTGCAGCTGCTGTGGTGCTCCTGGTGGCGATCTGGCGCGTGTCCTCGGATGGCTGAAGCACTGGCATCGTGACAACATCTCCACCCTGGCCCATATCACTCGAAGAGCGTCCACCATGACTCGCTGGAAAGCACCATGGTCGTGTATGGGGATCTCTGGAATCTCAGGGAATGCTGGGAGAGGTGGAGGCGGCTGTGTTGGCTCGTCTGCTGCGGCTGCTGCGACCAGGTGTGCTGGACGGAGGCCTCCTCTGGGTCGTACTCTGAGGGGTGCGGTGCGGATGTGGTGCTCAGCTGGGTGGAATGGGAGGGGCTGTAGATCGTCAGAGAAGTCTGCCACTTTTCGCAGTGGAAGTGCTATCATCCTCGGTCCCACGTCATCCACAAGGAACCAAAAGCGTCCCTCCTTCAGCCACTGGGTCCTCATCAGGTGACCTCCGTCCATGAATCGAAATCCTCTCTCCTCCGAAGCTCCCTCTAAGCTAATACCTAGAAAGCTGAAGGTGGGTGTCAAGAGGCTCCCTATTGTCTCCCTCTTCGGGCCAGTACCCTTGAAGGTTTTTTCCTTCGGGGTCGCCAGGTGCTCCGCAAATATAGCCCCCATGTTCACCTGCTGATTGGTCATCAATTGCACCGCTCTTCGAGGAACGGGATAGTCCTCAAATGTAACAAGTAGAGCCTCCTCTTCTTTGGGCCAAGGGTCTCGGCATGGGGGATCCCACGGTGGACCACTGGAGCTACCAACCTCGTAATGTGCCTTAGTTTTCCTCTCGTCCAGCTGCATATAGTCAAACAAAGCACAAATAAGAATCGATGTCAAATCGAAAGGAAAAGCCGTTGATCAATGGTAACGCATGGTCGTCGATCGATGCTGTACCGTGGATCAGTTTTCACAAGATCAAAAATAATCAACTCAAATATTGCAAATCATGTGTAAAGATGATAGATAGTGTAATGACCCTCACGAGTGGATATAATTTTGGTCGAGAAACTTTTGAAAAGTCAGATATGAGTTTAATCGATCATAATTAAAAATAAAGATCGAACCGATGAATTAATGACTTGGCGGAATTTTCTTGTGTTCGAAAGGACTTCCCTTTTTAGTTCTGGTCAAGTAATAATTATGTTCGTAGAATTTTATTTAAGTTAGATGAGTTTGGTTGAAGCAAGACAAGAATCAAAGGTCGAGGAAATTTTAGTCGAAAACTGTCTGAAAATTACCGACAAGCTTCTTAAAATTCCTTATAAGTCATCCATGGTCCTTCAGCACCTTGTCTGCCTGATTTCTCAGAACAAGTCACATCACAAGCACAAGCTTCCTGCTTGCTTGCTTGCTGGACAGATCATCTGAGAAGCACATGATTTATAAACCTTTGTTAAGAGGAAGGAAATGGAAGCTGCTGGTGGCTGGGTGTGTGAAGCAGTACTCCAGCTGTCCTTGCTCACTTCTGCTTTGTGTTAAGATGAGACACTCAGCTAGGAACACTCCTCAGCTATATTAGCCTTTCAGGGAGCTACTTGCACGTTTTTGTTGCTGAGAGAAAGAGAGAATTTCAGTGAAAAAATCATAGATAAACAAGTAAAAATCAAGAGAAAGAACAAGAAGGAACCTGAACGAAATTAATTTACCAGTTGGCTCAGTTTGTTTTCTTGAGAAGGATCAGAAGTTAAGGGAGTTTTAGTAAACCCTAAACCTAGTTCAGCTTATGTTATGAAGCAAACCCTCATCTCTCTTTGTGATCCAATACAGCTATGTGTAAAGCTTGGAGAGGAGATCCGTTTAAGGTCATCTAACCGTGGTGATCTAGGGTAATCCTTATTTACCTGCCTTAGCCATGTTCTGAGCAATTCCATGTGTTGTTAAGATAAGTTCATGGTAGGATCACTTGTTCAAGATGGTGTACTGATCAGTTTAGTTTAGTTTCGGTTGGAATCAATGTTTGAAAAGTGCTAGCTAAACTGTTTATGGTTTGAGTGAAGTTAAAACGAGATAAACTGACCTTGTATTGAACCAACCTTGTCTGGATAAAACTGATATGATATAGGAGGAGTAGAACCGAGCTTGAACTGAAATGATTTAAGTAGTTAAAGAAAACCAAACTGCCGGAATATTATCGTTCTGAATCGAACTGAATTGATCTTGTCGAGTCCTTGTCTGAGCCGAGCTCTCTATGGTATAATCCTATCACGTACTGATCTAGTCTGAGTTAGTATAAACAGTTAAGTTATGTCCTGAACTGAGCTGATTAGATCTAAGTCAAACTCCTTGTTCATAACCCAATTGTTTGGATTGATGATCATGTTTCTGAACTGCTTATTTCAGGTCCGTGCAGCCTTGTACAAGAACATTTCAAGACTTGTCCAAATCAGTTTCAAGACAAATCTCTAGGTGAGTCTAGGGTGATGTGGTGTTAGATCACATATGCGTGTGTGATTGAATGGAATAGAACTATATCGGTTAAGTAGTAAAGTCTCTTAATCCTTTGAAAATGTGTGGTGTTTACTTAATGTAAACAGTTAACACTTAAAAAAATATTTGAAAGTACACATTGAGGTTAAGCCACTTCTTATTACTTGTTCTCAAGTACTAATTATAAGTATAAATAATGTATGGATTAATTATGAAATAATTAAGGAATTAAATATTAAGTGAAAACTCATTATTAAATCACTATCCCTAAATTCCCGCATTACCAGGACTTGGTCCTGCGAATGGAACGAGGTCATGAAGACACGATGATGGGGTAGCGTGTACTGCATGACGATGCAGTCCCGAATGTTCATTAAGACGTTCGAGGATGATGATAATGCTAACTCACTACTCTCAGTTAGCCTTAGTGGTTTGTCGATTTTAGTATATATATTGTAATTATAATTGAAGTGATGAAGGGACGGTAACAAGAAAGTGATAAATAAAATGAGAGTCACGTTGATGAATAATATATTAAAGTATAAATCAAGTACTTGTATGTTCATGTTCATTCTTTGATGATTGTTAGATTGTATTATTGATTGTGTAGTGGTCTAGATTCACTGGGTAACTAGTTAATCACGACTCATTGTTGTGTGTGCAGGTAATCACTAGTTGGGAGACCTCTTCTTTTTGGACGGAAGGAATGGCCAACCAGCGGTATTATTTTGTTGTCCTTGCAACGTAACTTTTGTTGTATATTTACTTAAAATGTTGCTGGGCGTTAGGCCGTAGGGTGAAACTATAACACTTAGTAAGATGTTTAAAAGTAAATAAATAATGCATAAAAGATGTTTATAAATCACGAGTACTCAAATGATATTAGTCCTTGCCTGGGACGAACTAACTATCGGATACTCGGTCGGGTTGAAAAGCCTTGGTCGATATCCGGTAGGAGTGTTGTTGTTCTCAAATTGCTAGTCCAAGGTGATCGGAATTTTTCTGTGAACCTCGGGTCGGCTTTCAGGGAACATCGACCGTGTCATTTACGGTCATCTACGATCGGGGGTGTCACAAAGGTGGTATCAGAGCATTGTTCTATGATGCTAGAATTGGACTTGTTTCAAATATTTTTCGAGTCAAATATGTGTCGCAAGGATAACTAGGATATGCTGGTTTGTTCCTTCTTTTATAAATAGATAGAACTGGGTAGAAACTTACCATGAACTTTCGCTGCAGATACCACCAATACGGGCACGACGTGGTGGAGCTTATCTACCGATACTTATTTCATCATCTTCAGACTCTTCACCGCCATCTACTCCGGCACCACTTTCTACTCCTAGCTTTGAGGCAACACCTTGTGGAACCAGCATTGAGTCTGATCCGTCTGAGGGATCATATGATAGCCCTGAATTTCAGATGCCGATGCCTATGACACCTGATCCGTACAATACATACATCGAGGTAGATGTTGTACATGATTATGCTGCTCATGCTGCTGATTATCCTGCTGCTCATGCTGCTGATTATCCTGCTGCTCATGCTGCTGATCATCCCGCTCATGTTGCTGATCATCCTGCCGCACATGCTGTTGCCGCTGATGATATTCCACACGTCCATGCTGATGCAACACCCGCAGCATAACCTGCACCAGTGCCGACAGATCCGGTGTTGGTAGCTATTCTCGAGTTGATGGCCGAGATGATCCGTTTACAGGAACAGGTACTGAATGCACAACCTGCTCAGCCAGCTCCAATACCTACCACTTCTCATCCGGACTTTCTGAAGATTGTTATGATCATGAAGATCTTGGGGACGAAGCACTACCAGGGAGGGACTGATCCCTTTGAAGCTGATGCTTGGCTGCGCAATCTTGAACAGAATTTTGCTGCAACCCGTTGTCCGGTAGAATTCAAGAAGGACGTGGCTTTTTACTATCTCGAGAAGGACGCCATCCATTGGTGGTTATGTGTGGAGAGGAGTTTTGGAGATTTCCAGCTGACTTGGGATGACTTCCGTACTGCGTTCATTCGAAAGTATTTATCACCAGAGGCAAGAGACAGATTGGAGATTAAGTTTATGGAGCTAGTTCAGGGAGGTTTATCTGTTCGGAGGTATGAGGCCGAGTTCACACGTCTCAGGCAGTATGTACGCTTTGGCCAGAAAGATGAGCTGATGATTATCCGGAAGTTTCTTAGGGGACTTAGTCCGTATATCAGGAGTAGACTCAAGGCAGTAGAGTTTCATAGATTTGCTGATCTTGTGGAGCGTGCGGTGAATGTTGAGGAAGCCATTGCTGTTGAGAGAACTTCTGCTAGTCATTCTGCACTACCGAGACGTCCATCTATTCCATTGCAGCGTCAGCCATCTTTGGTGATGCAGAGGGGACATGGAGGTAGAGTCTTTCGGGTAGGTCGTTCGGGAGGACCGAGACCTAGAACCCCGACTTGTTTCAGTTGTGGCCAGCTTGGCCATGTTAGGCGAGATTGTCCAACCATGATGCAACTCCGACCAGGTACAATCTCACATCACTTGCTTTACTTGTGGAGAGCATGAACATTATGCGACTTCTTGTCCACTCACACATTCTTCTCAGACTGCTGCAGCGAGAGTTCCACCAGTCGTTCCAGCTAACCCACCCTTACCTTTACCTCCAGTGAAGCGTAAGGCTACAGCCGGTAGAGCTTACGCTTTAGAGTTACCAGGACCATCTGGACCACCGAAGGGTCCTATCTCAGGTTTGTTTTTTTTACCATTGAGTGTTATTTGAATTAAAAAAATGTTATATATAATTGTTGAATGAATAATTGACCTCGAAGTCAATTATCTCTAGGTTCTTTGGTTGTGGGCGGTATATCTGCCGATATCCTGTTCGATTTGGGAGCAACACATAGTTTTGTAGCTTCTGAAGTAGTGTTGAGATTTGAAGGAGACTTTACTAAAGTGAATTTAAGTATTCCTGTTTTAACTCCCGGAGATCAAGTTCTTGAAACTGAAGGCTGTTATCTAAGAGTTCCGATTGTTATCCAACAGATGGTGTTCCCAGCTCATCTGTTAGTACTTCCATTAGCGCGGTACGAGGTAATACTAGGAATGGATTGGCTGTCTAGCTATCGAGCTCACCTCGATAGTGGTCGAGGGAAGATTACGTTTGGAAGCGATACCCAACCCCCTTTAGCTTACTATGGCATAGTACCGAGCTTCGGAGCATCGTTAATATCAGCTTTGAGAGTTAAAAATCTTCTGGAGCAGAGTGAAGAAGTCTACTTAGTTACTTTAACTACAGGACCAGTAGAAGATGAGAAAGAGCAGAACCTAGAAAACATTCCTGTGGTAAAAGAATACGAAGATGTATTTAAGGCATTAGAAGGACTTCCACCATCGAGAAGTAATCCCTTTAGTATAACCTTAGAACCTGGATCAGCCGCAATAGCAAAGGCACCAAACCGAATGGCACCGGCTCAGCTTTCTGAGTTGAAGCAGCAGTTAGCCGATCTGCTAGAGAAGGGTTTTATTCGTCCTTAGTTCATCACCGTGGGGAGCACCCGTGTTGTTCGTAAAGAATAAAGGCGGAAGCATGCAACTATGCATTGATTATTTGGGAATTAACAACGTGACCATCAAGGAAAATTACCCACTTCCAAGAATTGATGTCCTACTAGACCAGTTGCAAGGAGCGAGTTAGTTTTCGAAGATCGATCTAGCTTCCGGCTATCACCAAATTCCGATTTCTGAAACTGACATCATGAAGATTTCCTTTAGGACACGATACGGACATTTCGAGTTTGTAGTAATGCCCTTTGGTCTTACAAACGCCCCGGATTCTTTCATGCGTCTAATGAACGAAGTATTTTGAGACTATTTGGATGAGTTTGTTATCATATTCATTGATGACATTCTCATTTATTCCCGAAGTACCGAAGAACACGAGAAGCATCTACGCTTAGTTCTTGAGCGGTTACGGGATCAAAAGCTGTTTGCTAAGTTTAGTAAGTGCCCTTTAGGGTTAGCAAGCACATCAAAGCCACTGACTCGTCTAACTGGTAAAGATGTCACCTATGAATGGAGTTCAGAAACCGAAGAAGCGTTTGATAAACTGAAGCAAGCATTGACGTCTGCAGCTATCTTAGCTTTGCTTAACCCTAACCATCCGTATACTGTCCATACAGATGCATCTCATGTTGGATTAGGTTGTGTGCTGATGCCGGACGATAAGGTAATCACCTATGCTTCAAGACAACTAAGAAAGCAAGAAGTAAACTATCCAACGCATAACCTGGAAATGGCTGCAGTAGTATTTGCTCTTCGGATTTGGCGATCATATCTATATGGAGGGAAGATCCAAGTGTTCACCGACCATAAAAGCCTTAAGTATCTTTTCACTCAACCTGATTTGAACCTAAGTCAAAGGCGATGGATGGAGTTTGTAGCTGACTACGACATGCAGATCCTATACCATCCAGGAAAAGTAAATAATGTTGCTGATGCTTTGAGCCGAAGGAAAGTTGATTTGGATATTGAAAAGGAACTTCAGAATCTTGAAGCAGAGTTCAAGATGATTAGTTTGGATCCCTTGGAAGGAGAAGAAGGAGGAGCTTTAGGATTACAAGCAGTGAGCCAAGCCGGTTTACTTACTCGTATCCGAGAAGCACAAATGAGAGACGAGAACCTAAAGTAGATCCGAGAAGAGCTGAATGAAGGTACTTTTAGAGGAAATCAAGTTGCCAATGATGGAACCTTGTTACTCAATGGTCGAGTAACCGTTCCGAAAGGAGAAGAACTTCGAGAACAGATTTTAAAAACTGCACACCATTCTCTCTTAAGCATTCATCCCGGAAGCACTAAGATGTAGCGAGATATCAAAAGATATTATCACTGGCCAGGGATAAAACGAGATGTTGCTGTATGGGTTTCTCAGTGTCAAACTTGCCAAGGGATAAAGGTTGAACACCAAGTACCAGGGGGCTTACTTCAAAGTCTACCAATCCCTGAATGGAAATGGGATGCAGTAGCGATGGATTTTGTTTCTGGTTTACCTCGAGCACCAGGCCGCGGGAATGATTCTGTGTGGGTAATCGTCGATCGTCTTACCAAGTCCGCTCATTTCCTACTGATAAAACTTACAGAAAAAGTAGAGACGTTAGCAGGGCTATACTTGGAAGAAATAGTAAAGCTTCATGGAGTACTAGCAAATATAGTATCAGACCGAGACCCACGCTTTACAGCTGAGTTTTGGCGAGCCTTCCAACAATCTTTGGGTACTGACTTACATATGAGTACCGCGTTTCATCCAGAAACCGATGGACAGACCGAACAAACCATCAGAACTCTTGAAGATCTGTTAAGGTTGTGTATCCTCGACTGGAATGGTCCTGGAGACGCTAAAACCGCGTTGGACAGCATGATAGAAGACGGGCATGTCCCAGATTCATCCCTATTCAGGTCAGTGATTGAGAGCTTGTTTGAGGATGGTAGGGTGCAGACCGCAAGCCGTGTGATGATGATCATGATAGATAAAAACGTAGGCATTGAGGAGAATATGGATTTGGTTGCAAAGATCCTGGAAGCTCTGCTAATGAGAGGGCATGTTGAAGAAGCACTAGGGCGTATAGATCTTCTGAATCAAAATGGACACACAGCTGATGTGGACACGTTGTTATCTGTTCTGAGCGAGAAAGGGAAGACCATTGCAGCATTGAAGCTGTTGGATTTTGGGTTGGAGAGGGATCTTAGCTTAGAGTTTTCGAGTTACGACAAGGTGTTGGATGCGCTTTTAGGAGCTGGAAAGACTCTGAATGCGTACTCTTTTCTGTGTAAGATCATGGAGAAAGGAAGTGTGACTGATTGGAAGAGCTGTGATGAGTTGATCAGGAGCTTGAACCAGGAAGGGAACACGAAGCAAGCAGATATTCTTTCTAGAATGATCAAAAAGGGACAAGGAGGCAAGAACAAGAGACTGTTTCTCTATAGAAACTTGAAGAAGTGATTCTTTCTTGGCTTTCAACAACTTCAATCTTCTGTTTGACTACTCAAATAAATCCCTTTTTTTTTGAAACTTGTTTTTCAAGGGACATGTTTGTATGGTTCAGTGCTTTTTGATAGAAACTATATCGTTTTCGATGTACCAAAGATATTTTGGAAGTGACCAAGTTGCAACTTCCATTGGCTTTTAGTTTAAAAAATTCTTACCGGCGCGTAGATTTTTTTTGCCTTGGCACGGGCGCGCCATCTCCACTGTCTATCCAAAACTTCAACAGCTCAGATCTAGTAAGTAGAGACAGTCCAGTTAAACACTAGTAATTCAAGTGAAAAAAAAAACACCGAAAGTTTATCACATTTTCTTGAAAATTTACAATTTGTCAAATTTTTAAATATATAAATACAGAAACATATATAAAACTAAAAAAAATATTTCTAAAAATTCATATGTGAAAATATCGTTTGGTAAATACACTAAATATTGTTGACAGCATGATACAGGCTCTTCTTTAGCGTCTCCAGGCTCTCAACGTAATTTCCCAGGAAATATCTTCATCGTTTGGTTTGAAATGACGTGAAATAATTTTCTTGTCATGATAGACTTTTGTTCTTTCCTTGTACAATTTCGTGTTCTCGTAGGCGCGATATTTTGATTTCGTCGAGCTCATTTAGCTGAATCAATCTCTTTGCTGCTACAGATTTAGCATCAAAGTTTATCTTTTTTATGGCCCATTCAGATTTATGCGTTAATTCTACAGGGAGATGGAAGTATTTTCTATAGGTTAAGTGGAAAGGGGTAGTTCCTAACAGTGTTTTAAATGATGTTCGGTATGCCCAAAGTGCATCATCTAATTTCAAAGACAAATCTTTACGGGTTGATCATATCTTCTTTTATAGGATTTCTTTGATATGACGGTTGGATACATCTACTTGTCCGCTGGTCTAAGGATGATAAGGTGTAGCTACTCGATGGTGGACTCCATGTTTTTTGAACACTTTGTTAATGAAGTGGGTACTACCATCGCTTATTATGATTTGCGAAATTCTAATTCTGGGAAAAATAATACTCTTGAAGAGTTTAACGACTACGGCAACATCATTTTTTGGAGTTGCTATTGCTTCTACCTATTTAGAGACATAGTCTACAGCGACAAGTATGTATTTATTTTCGTGCGAAGAAAGGAAAGGGCCATGAAATCGATGCCCCAGTGATCAAATACTTTGACTTCAAGTATGAAATTTTGTTCCATCTCATTTCTCTTCCTAGTTTTTCCTATTCTTTGGCAGGGATCGCATTTCGCTACATAGGTTTGAGCATCTTGAAACATAGTCGGCCACCAAAAGCCTGCTTGTAGGATTTTTGACACTGTTTTAAAACTAGTGAAATGTCCGGCGTAATCGGATACGTGACAATGGTACAAAATTTCTTAGTTTCGCTTTCACAACACATAGTCTATTTATGTCGTCAGAACAGTGTTTGTAAAGATAAGGTTCATCCCGGTGATATCTCCGGATTTCTCTCAAGAATTTCTTTTTATGATATCCTGTGAAAAGTTTGGGTTCTACTTCGGCCGCAAGATAGTTTACTATATCTCCATACCAAGGTGTATCGGTGGTGTTTAGTGCACATGAACTTCTGTTTCTGGGAGAATCATCATTTGGGGTCGAAGGATTACAACTGACATTGATATCCAGTGGAATGATTACTTCATCGTCCTTTTCAAATGCATTGTTGATTGAAGAGGGATGGAAAAGATCGATCGATGCTTAATGGCTATAATCATTTGATGGTACTAGTGTCTCGTCGATCGATTCCGCTTCATTCACCGAACTGACACTACCATTGAAAGTCGATTCTGCTAAGTAGACATTTTATGTGGGTAAGAAATCATCTATAGGAATGTCGTCGTTTACTCTAATTCCTGATAAGTGAAACTCCATTTTCTACTCCTTTCTTATCTTTGACTCCTATGTCAAATTCTTGGAGAAGGAGAATCCATCGTAAAAGTCTCGGCTTAGGGTCCTTTTTGTTCATGAACTATTTCAATGCCGCATGGTCGGTGCAAACTACTACTTTTGAACCGACTAGATAGGATCGGAATTTTCCGAAGGCGAATATTACAGCCAATATTTCTTTTTCTGTTGTCGTATAATTATGTTGCACATCGTCTAGAGTTCCGCTACCGTAGTATATAGCGCGCAAATTTTTATCTTTCCTTTGTCCAAGTACCGGCACCTACAGCGAAATCGCTGGTGTCGCACATAATTTCAAATGGCAGATCCCAGTCTGGTGCTTGGACGGTAGGGGCTGATACGAGCGCTGATTTGATTGTTTCACAGGCCTCGAGACATTAGGTCGTAAAATCAAATTTCACCTCTTTACATAGAAGTGCAGTGAGGGGTATAGCGATTTTGCTAAAATCTTTTATGAATCACCTATAGAATCCAGCATGTCCTAGGAAGCTTCTAACGTCTTTGACATTAGTGGGTGGCGGCAGTTTTTTCATTACGTACATCTTTGCTTTGTCCACCTCAATCCCGACTGCTGAGACTTTGTGTCTAAGAATATTCCGCTGTAAACAATGAACTAGCATTTTTCCGAGTTCAAAACTGTATTTTTCTCTTCCCATGTAGCTAATACCTTACACAGGTTATCGAGACATGATTTGAAATTAAACCATAGACTGAGAAGTCATCCATGAAAACCTCCATGAAGTTCTCGATCAGATCGGTGAATATTGACATCAGGCATAGTTGAAAAGTCGTAGGGGTGTTACAGAGTCCGAATGGTATCGTGCGAGATGCGAATGTTCCATAGGGACATGTGAATGTGGTCTTTGGTCATCCGGATGTATGGGGATTGGAAGAATCCGGAATACCCATCGAGGCAACAATAGTATTTGTGGCTTGCGAGCCTTTCTAACATCTGGTTGATAAAGGGTAAGGGGAAATGATCGTTTTGCGTGGCAGCATTTAGTTTTCTGTAATCATACACATTTTGTGTCCAGTGACAGTTAGTAGGGATCAATTCATCTTTGCCATTCTTTACCACGGTAATTCCTCGTTTCTTTGGGACAACATGAACCGGGCTGACCAAGTTTGTGTCTGAGATCAGATAAATGACACTTGCTTCTAGAAGTTTCATGATTTCCTTCTTAACTACTTCCGTTAGATTAGGTTTCAATCTTCTATAACGCTCGATGGAGGATTTTGATTCATCACCAAGGTGTATCCTATGCATTCATAAAGCGGGGGAAATTCCCGGGATGTCATCTAACGAATAACCGAGAGCCTTGCGGTGCTTCCGAAGTTTATTCAGCAACAATGCTTGTTCTCCGCTACTCATGTTTTCATTTATGATGACATAATAAGAATTTTCGTAAAGGAAAGGATAATTAAAACCGCTGGAAGTGGTTTGAGCTGGATTTTGGGTGCTTTTTCTTTGCTCCAGTCATCGGTCGCAGTATGCTGTCGATCGATGGGGTTATTGGGGTGTCAATCGACGGGGGTTGATGGATCGATCTTTTCAAGATCGACATTAAAGATTTCTTCTGTGGCGTTCATTAACCTTGCATACTCTTCAGTGCGATCTTCTAACGCAGAAATGTCGCCGTAAGGAGACGTGCTTGCTTTCTCTAGAGGTTTGTTCGGGCATATTTCCATGAATGATTTTCTGATAAATCGTAAAGGTAATTGATATGATAGGTTTGACCGTCGATCAAAGGTTTTTTTACAATCTTTTCCATGTCGAAGACCATCAGTATCTTCCCTATGTTGAGGCATATACGGCGCCAAATTTGATTTGGGGTTTTTATTTCACTTTCAAACTAACCCTATATTCCCACTTTACTCTATCAATTAAGATGTTTAGTTTAGTACTTAGGGATCGAATTCACAGAGACTCTAATATTGCACAATAGGCTTATTGTTTTCGAATTAAAGCTTGATGAATTATAACAATAACAACAAAAGCGATTTCAAGATTGATTTGGTTTGTGAGGATTAAATTAAGAGATTATACGTAGGGGATATTCTCAGGTAGACTTAGATAAAGCAAACTAATAGATTGCTAGGGTTTTATTAAGCATCATTCTGAATTAAAACCTCAGGGTTTAGGAGATCACTCTCGCGCATCTCGGCTGAGCGTTGACCGATGGTAGTAATACGACATCGGTCGATGCGCATTCGAAACAATACTGGTTTCACGGTTTAATTAATTCTCTAAACTTCTACTTCAACTCTCATTTGTTACTAGTTATTTAGATTGTTTTAGATAGATCCAAGGTTATAACCAGGCTCTGGCTTGCGCTACAGAACCCTAATTTCTATGATTGAGGTCCTCAAATTCAACTCAGCATTAAGAACAACTTAAACAAAGAACCAAGAGGGTTACCCTAACAATATCTATAGAATCAACAATACATTACTACCATTGAATAACCCTCAATCTGATAGAGAACTACTCAGTCATAGATAAGGAGTTCAAGATCTTCTTTGTAATGATGATTAGATATTTCTGTCCAATAGAAGTATCAATGTGTTCCAACTCAAAACTCTGGTGTAACCTTGCGGCTACTCAGCTTGTGGTCCTAACAGCTTCTTTTGGCTTAAGAAAGATAGGATACCCTAATAAATAGTCTACATTTTGGCTTGGGACTTGCTTTGCAATTAATGAAACTTCTGGGTAAAACTTGTAATTTCTCAATCTTTCTGCCGACTTCACCTTCGATCGACGCACAGTGTGTGACGTCGATCGATGCACAGTGTGTGACGTCGATCGATGGTCCATTTATAAATCTAGATCCGACTCTTAATTTTTGCTGGGCAATCCTAATTGGCACAAAATAGTCCAAAAGCTCCAATTGCTTCCAATAAGTACCTAGACCTGTAAATACTCTAAAACAATACCAAATGCATATAAAAGACTATATATATCATAGGTAAAATAGGTAAAATCCATAGTATATCACTTCTCATCGCCAGCGGCCGACGATACCGGCTCTTCCTCATTGCTTGCTGGCACCCAAACCATCTTCTCTGGGCCTCGTCGCCAACTGGCGACAACTCCAGCTTGTCCTCGTCACCAACTGGCAACCAGACCATTTTCTCGGGGCCTCGTCGCCAGCAGGCAATAACTCCCAATCAAGGGCTCATCGCGAGTAGAAAACCACTCCTAGTTGGGACCTCTTCGCTAGAAGGCGACAACTCCCAGTCTGAACCTCGTCGCTAGCAGGCGATGACTCGCATTCTGAACCTCGTCGCCAGCAGGCGACGACACTCTCTCCTCCTCGTCGCCAGCAGGCGAAGACACTCTCTCCACCTCATCGCCAGTAGGTGACCAAGCCTTATTCTCTTTGTCCCCATGAGGAAGCATCAACCTCGTTTGGTCTCGATCCAACTTTCTCTTTTTTTCGTGTCGATTGGAGTTACCATTGAAATTTCACGATAAAAATAGCAAATACTTGTTTTCTCGTTGAATCTTGAATCCGTACAAAATAGTAACAACTAACTTAACACCATTGTTATCTCAACTATAGTATTAGATTTCATCATCCTATAGAACCAACATTGTACCAAAGGTGATTTATTCGAAAGAAATCGTAAAAATGTTTAATAGTCCGAGAAGGTCTAAAGACGCAGCTAAGGTCAACTTACAATTTTAGACGAGAATGAGCCCACACTACAATGACAGTTTACCTTATTTTCGTAGATTATAAATGGAAAAGAAGAAAAATTTCAAGTTTCTGAGATAATCATGAAGATCGAGATGATAAGGAAGATTTCTGCAAAGAGATAAACACAAATCAGGGGCAGAAGAGGAATGATGGTGACCTGGGAGGCATATACAAGAGGAACCAAGGCGAGGAGCGCAAGGAAATATTTTTTACACTATTAGAAATCTTTGCATTTAGAAGCTAAGGCTATACTCCCGAAAAGTTTAGTTACTATGACTGGCACTCGATTACTAGATGAACACGCATAGGAAGTTTGATCTCTTGTTCCACTCTTTATATTGAACTACGTTCAGCTTGATCCTCAAATGGGGTATGTACGCAGTCTTCCATAAGGTTCAGTCTGAAACCAACAAAAACTTTTCATATTTTTTTAACTTTTGTTATCGAGTCGCTGATAGCTCTTGCAGTCCGAAACCAACAAATGTTGTATGTGGTTAGAACTAAGGAACCAAGTAGCTGATAGCTCTTGCAGCCGAAGCTTTTATTATCTTCTGTAATGATTTCTCATACGCATATTCGAAATAAACTTTTTTAAATTCGTTTGTTATCTTTCTGTATTTTCCGCATTTATTTGGTCACTTGTCACTGGCTCTCACAGAGAATCAGGACCTCAAGGAAAGTAAAGTATTCTTTGTTTTCTTCTATTTACTTAAACCGACAGTGCGAATTTCATTTTTCACAGTTTGGCGCTAGAAGGAGGAACACACTTACGCTTCTCCCACTAGTTGGCACTTTATCCTTGTAAAGAAAAGTTACAAAACAGAATTAGTTAGAAAACCCAAAAGGGCTAGTACATTACAAAGATAAATACTAGCTTTAAAAAAGGGAACATGCTCCTTCCAAATAACAAACACTCATCAAAGGTTATTGATAAAATCACCGGTCATCAAAGTCCTGAGTGTCTAATAACTGAGCCAAGCAGGACCAAAGGCTGGTCAACTTCTCCCCCCTCAAATGGAGCTTTGGGCATAACTTCTTCAGAATCAGGGGAGATGGGGATCAGTCAAAATTACCCGGATTCTTCCCTCGATCTGAAACAGCAAAGGCTCCACACAAACACTGAAGTGCTGATGTCTTGATCTCCTTTCCAGCTCAGCATCATAATCAAAGTACTATGCCTTCGAAAACAACAAGGCTCCGACAGAACCTCGACACTCGTGGAAATCACCAAAGGGTTTTCGAGCCATTTCTTCTCCTTTAGATCAGCTGCAATGTGAGCTGAACGATCCTGGAAAATTGAAACCACCTCCTGTGACACCTCCGATCGTAGATGACCAGAAATGACACGGTCGATTTTCCCTGAAAACCGACCCGAGGTTCACAGAAAAATTCCGATCACCTTGGAATAGCAATTTAAGAACACCAACGCTCCGACAGGATATTGACAAAGGATTTTCAACCCGACAGAGTATCCGATAGTTAGTTCGTCCCGGACAAGACTAATATCATATGAGTACTCGTGATTTGTAAACATCTTTTATACAATATTTATTTACTTTTTAACATCTTACAAAGTGTTATAGTTTCACCCTACGCCCTAACGCCCAACAACGTTTTATGTAAATATACAACAAAATTTACGTTGCAAGGACAACAAAATACTACCGCTGGTTGGCCGTTCCTTTCGTCCAAAAAGAAGAGGTCTCCCAACTAGTGGTTACCCGCACACACAACAATGAGTCGTGAGTAACTACTTTACCCAGTGAATCTAGATCACTACACAATCAATAGTACAATCGAACAATCATCAAAGAATGAACATGAACATACAAGTACTTAATTTATACTTTACTACATTATTCATCAATGTGAATCTCTTATTTATCACTTCATTGCTTATTTATCACTTCCTTGTTATCCGCCCTTCATCACTTCAATTATAATTACAATATATATACTAAACTCGACAAACCACAGAGGCTAACCGAGAGTAGTGAGTTAGCATTATCATCATCCTCGAACGTCTTAATGAACATTCGAGACTGCATCGTCAAGCAGTACATGGCCTCCAGGGTTCTACTCCATTATCGTGTCTTCATGACCTTGTTCCTTTCGCAGGACAAAGTCACGGTAATGCGGGAATTTAGGGATAGTGATTTAATAATGAATTTTCACTTAATACTTAATTCCTTAATTATTTCATAATTAATCCATACATTATTTACACTTATAATTAGTTCTTGAGAACAAGTACTAAGAAGTGGCTTAACCTCAATGTGTACTTTCAAATATTTCTTTAAGTGTTAAGTGTTTACAGTAAGTAAACACCACACATTTTCAAAGGATTAAGAGACTTTACTACTTAACTGATATAGTTCTATTCCATTCAATCACACACGCATATGTGATCTAACATTACATCACCCTAGACTCACCTAGAGATTGGTCTTGAAACTGGTTTGGACAAGTCTTGAAACGTTCTTGTACAAGGCTGGACGGACCTGAAATAAGCAGTTCGGAAACATAATCAGCTCGGTTCAGGACATAACTTAACAGTTTATACTAACTCAGACTGGAATTGCTCAGAAAATGGCTAAGGCAGGTAGATAAGGCTTACCTAGATCACCACGGTTAGATGGCCTTAAACTGATCTCCTCTCCAAGCTTTACACACAGCTGTATTGGATCACAAAGAGATATAAGGGTTTGGTTCATAACAGAAGCTGAACTAGGTTTAGGGTTTACTAAAATCCCTTACCTTCTGATCCTTCCCAAGAAAACAAACTGAGCCAACTGATGGATGAATTTCGTTCAGGTTCCTTCTTGATCTTTCTCTTGATTTTTACTTCTTTCTCTCTGATTTTTTTCACTGAAATTCTCTCTTTCTCTCAGCAACAAAAACGTGCAAGTAGCTCCCTGAAGGGTTATATAGATGAGGAGTGTTCCTAGTTGAGTGTCTCATCTTAACACAAACCAGAAGTGAGCAAGGACAGCTGGGGTCCTGCTTCACACACCCAGCCACCAGCAGCTTCCATTTCCTTGCTCTTAAGAAAGGTTTATAAATCATGTGCTTCTCACATGATCTGTCCAGCAAGCAAGCAAGCAGGAAGTTTGTGCTTGTCATGTGACTTGTGCTGAGAAATCAGGCAGACAAGGTGTTCATATTTGCTTGAATTATCCTTACTTTCTTGGCAGTCTTATCTACTATCTCTGGACCAAGGATTCTTCGTTCACCAACTTCACTCCAACACACTGGTGTTCTACATGGTCGACCATACAGAGCTTCGTACGGTGACATACCGATACTTCAGTGGTAGCTGTTGTTGTAGGAGAATTCTATCAGCGGCAAAAACTTATCCCACAGACCATTCCAGTCGAGGATACACAACCTTAACAGATCTTCAAGAGTTCTGATGGTTCGTTCGGTCTGGCCATCGGTTTCTGGATGAAACACGGTACTCATATGTAAGTCAGTACCCAAAGATTGTTGGAAGGCTCACCAAAACTCAGCTGTAAAGCTTGGGTCTTGGTATGATACTATATTTGCTGGTACTCCAAGAAGCTTTACTATTTCTTCCAAGTATAGCTCTGCTAACGTCTCTACTTTGTCTGTAAGTTTCATCGGTAGGAAATGAGTGGAATTGGTAAGACGATCGACGATTACCCACACAGAATCATTCCCGTGGCCTGGTGCTCGAGGTAAACCAGAAACCAAATCCATCGCTACTGCATCCCATTTCCATTAAGGGTGTTCAGCCTTTATCCGTTGGCAAGTTTGACACTGGGAAACCCATACAGCAACATCTCGTTTTATCCCTGCCCAGTGATAATACCTTCTGATATCTCGATACATCTTAGTGCTTCCGGGATGAATGCTTAAGAGAGAATGGTGTGCAGTCTTTAAAATATCTTCTCGAAGTCCTCCTTTCAGAATGGTTACTCGACCATTGAGTAACAAGGTTCCATCATTGGCAACTTGATATCCTCTAAAATTACCTTCATTCAGCTCTTCTCGGATCTTCTTTAGGTTCTCGTCTCTCATTTGTGCTTCCCGGATACGAGTAAGTAAACCAGCTTGGCTCACTGCTTGTAATCCTAAAGGTTCTCTTTCTTCTCCTTCCAAGGCAGCCAAACTAATCACCTTGAACTCTTCTTCAAGATTCTGAAGTTCCTTTTCAATATCCACATCAACATTCCTTCGGCTCAAAGCATTAGCAACAATATTTGCTTTTCCTGGATGGTATAGGATCTTCATGTCGTAGTCAGCTACAAACTCCATCCATTGCCTTTGCCTTATGTTCAAATCAGGTTGAGTGAAAAGATACTTAAGGCTTTTGTGGTCAGTGAACACTTGGATCTTCTCTCCATATAGATATGATCGCCCAATCCGAAGAGCAAATACTATTGCAGCCATTTCCAGGTCATGCGTTGGATAGTTTACTTCATGCTTTCTTAGTTGTCTTGATCCATAGGCGATTACCTTATCGTCCTGCATCAGTACACAAACTAATCCAACGTGAGATGCATCTGTATAGACGGTGTACGGATGGTTAGGTTTAAGCAAAGCTAAGATAGGTGCAGACGTCAATGCTTGCTTCAGTTTATCAAACGCTTCTTCGGTTTCTGAACTCCATTCATTGGTGACACCTTTACCAGTTAGACGAGTCAGTGGCTTTGATGTGCTTGCAAACCATTGAACAAACTTCCTGTAATAGCCGACCAATCCAAGAAAACTCCGAATCTCAGTAACAGAAGTCGGACGAGGGCAATCTTTAATAGAAGCTATCTTTTCTGGATCAACGACAACTCCTTCTTCTGATACTCGATGACCTAAGAAGCCAACTTCTGTTTTCTAAAAACGGCACTTACTAAACTTAGCAAAAAGCTTTTGATCCCGTAACCGCTCAAGGACTAAGCGTAGATGCTTCTCGTGTTCTTCGGAACTTCCGGAATATATGAGAATATCATCGATGAATATGATAACAAACTCATCCAAATAGTCCCGAAATACTTCATTTATTAGATGCATGAAAGAAGCCGGGGCGTTTGTAAGACCAAAGGGCATTACTACAAACTCGAAATGTCTGTATCGTGTCCTAAAGGCAGTCTTCATGATCTCAGTTTTAGAAATCGAAATTTGGTGATAGCCGGAAGCTAGATCGATCTTCGAAAACCAACTCGCTCCTTGCAACTGTTCTAGTAGCTCATCAATTCTTGGAAGTGGGTACTTGTCCTTGATGGTCACGGTGTTGATTCCCGATAATCAATGCATAGTCGCATGCTTCCGTCTTTCTTCTTCACGAACGACACGGGTGCTCCCCACGGTTATGAACTAGGACGAATAAAACCCTTCTCTAGAAGATCGGGTAACTGCTGCTTCAACACAGAAATCTCGGCCGGTGTCATTCGGTATGGTGCCTTTGCTATTGCGACTGATCCAGGCTCTAAGGTTATACTAAAGGGATTACTTCTCGATGGTGGAAGTCCTTCTAATGCCTTAAATACATCTTCATATTCTTTGACCACTGGAATGTTTTCTAGGTTTTGCTCTTTCTCATCTTCTACTGGTCCTGTATCTAAAGTAACTAAGTAGACTTCTTCACTCTGCTCCAGGAGATTTTCAACTCTCAAAGATGATATCAACGATGTTCCGAAGCTCGGTACTATGACATAGTAAGCTAAAGGGGGTTGGGTATCGCTTTCAAACGTAATCTTCCCTCGACCACAATCGAGGTGAGCTCGATAGCTAGACAGCCAATCCATTCCTAGTATTACCTCGTACCGCTCTAATGGAAATACTAACAGATGAGCTGGGAACACCATCTCTTGGATAACAATTAGAACTCTTAAATAACAGCCTTCAGTTTCAAGAACTTGATATCCGGGAGTTAAAACAGGAATACTTAAATTCACTTTAGTAAAGTCTTCTTCAAATCTCAACGCTACTTCAGGAGCTACAAAACTATGTGTTGCTCCCGAATCGAACAGGATATGGGCAGATATACCGCTCACAACCAAAGAACCTAGAGATAATTGACTTCGAGGTCAATTATTCATTCAACAATTATATATAACATTTTTTTAAATTCAAATAACACTCAATGGTTAAAAAAACAAACCTGAGATAGGACCCTTTCGGTGGTCCAGATGGTCCTGGTAACTCTAAAGCGTAAGCTCTACCGGCTGTAGCCTTACGCTTCACTGGAGGTAAAGGTAAGGGTGGGTTAGCTGGAACGACTGGTGGAACTCTCGCTGCAGCAGTCTGAGAAGAATGTGTGAGTGGACAAGAAGTCGCATAATGTTCATGCTCTCCACAAGTAAAGCAAGTGATGTGAGATTGTACCTGGTCGGAGTTGCATCATGGTTGGACAATCTCGCCTAACATGGCCAAGCTGGCCACAACTGAAACAAGTCGGGGTTCTAGGTCTCGGTCCTCCCGAACGAACCTACCCGAAAGACTCTACCTCCATGTCCCCTCTGCATCACCAAAGATGGCTGACGCTGGAATGGAATAGATGGACGTCTTGGTAGTGAAGAATGGCTAGCAGAAGTTCTCTCAACAGCAATGGCTTCCTCAACATTCACCGCATGCTCCACAAGATCAGCAAATCTATGAAACTCTACTGCCTCGAGTCTACTCCTGATATACGGACTAAGTCCCCTACGAAACTTCCGGATAATCATCAGCTCATCTTTCTGGCCAAAGCGTACATACTGCCTGAGACGTGTGAACTCGGCCTCATACCTCCGAACAGATAAACCTCCCTGAACTAGCTCTATAAACTTAATCTCCAATCTGTCTCTTGCCTCAGGTGGAAAATACTTTCGAATGAACGCAGTACGGAAGTCATCCCAAGTCAGTTGGAAATCTCCAAAACTCCTCTCCACACATAATCACCAATGGATGGCGTCCTTCTCCAGATAGTAAACAGCCACGTCATCGGTAATGTACAAATCCTTCTGCATCTCAGGAAATTATCTCAATCTTTTCTTTTATATATATATATATAAGGTGAGAGGGGGATCAGAAAGTAAATTACTTTTACCTTTCAAATTTGCAAGAGGATTCTGATCATATGTACACCAAGCCCCAAAAAAAGAAAATATAGGTACTTAGGTTGGAGGTTAGCTTTGGTTCCTTCAGAAGTTCTTCGCAAGTGTGGTTTTTACATGATAATAATTCTTCTTAGCTTTTCCATTCAATCTGAGAATTGTGCTAGAAAATTGAGAAACAAACTGTTCCAGAAAAAGGTTGTAGTTTATATCTAACTTCTAATTTTGACTCAATAAAACAGTTTTAAAAATTGCTAGTAAGAAATAAATAATTAAAAATAAAATCTGGTATCAGCAACAACCTCCCCTATACTTGACCACTGTTAACATGGTCTGAGATTGTCGGGTTTAAATAAATTTTAATGTTAACAATTTAGTTGTTAGGAGTTAAGAACTTGTACTCTGTCATAGTCGCCATCGATCGACGGTACCAAAGACTATCGATCGATGCGCGACGGACAGCATGAACCTGTTGGCAAGTAACTGTAAAAAATGTCTAAAATCTCCATAATCTGATCATCTCTCTTTGTGTTAGCACTATTAGACACTAAAAAGTCATGTTAAAATAGCAAACAGTGATAATAATAAACATAATTTCTAAAATCCAACAAATCAAACGATATAAAAAAGTTAATGCATAAGTCTGAAAATGGAATAAAAAGGAGGAGAGAAAGCTGTAAAGCTACTCCTCGTCGGTAGTGTCCATGTCATGCTGGTGTGGTGGTGCTGGAGCTGCTGGCGGCAACCTCACTCTGGTGCGCGGACTTCTGAAGCACCGGCACCTAAAAATCGCCTCTATCCTACCCCATATGGCGTGAAGTGCACCCACCACGACTGTAGTAACCCTGCTGAAAGGGGTAAAATGGTCAAGATCGACAAAGTCGAAATTTGGAGCCAAGCTTTTGGGGATAAAAGTATGATGAGGAATGCATATTTTTGGTCATGTAAAACGTAACATGGTTCGAATAAATCGGAAGAGTGGTCGAGCATCAACCTGGTGGTCGAGTTGCAAGCAATAAGGATCGATCGGGAAATTTTGAAATACGAGGTGGTCAAAGAACTGATAGTGAGTGAACCATGATTCGAATAAGCTGCTCGACCATGTTAGACAATGACTTAGATTGATCAGAAGGACGTTTTGGAAGAATCGTGTTTTTGGAAACACGATGTTTTAGAAGCACGACGTTTCTTCAGCACGAAGTTTTCATCAAAACTCTATATCAGTAAAATAGTATTTTGGAGACAACATAAGTCGTAAGCAGGACGGAAATTAAGCAGGAAGGAAAGTAAGCACGAAGGAAAGTAAGCACGAAGGAAAGTAAGCACGACGGGATCGAAGCACGACGGAAAAACCCTAAGTTGGGCGGAAACCCTAATTTTTTGGTATTATGGAATTTCTTGGGGGAAGCCAGAGGCTCAGAAAATATTTTACATCAAGTCAGAATTCAGTTAGGGATTTAATAAAAATATTTTGCGCATCAGAACAGGAGAGGAAAAATATTCGGGATTAATCGCGGGTCAAAAATATGTCAGAAGGAC
This sequence comes from Moricandia moricandioides, assembly GCA_905132885.1. Classification (NCBI taxonomy): domain Eukaryota; kingdom Viridiplantae; phylum Streptophyta; class Magnoliopsida; order Brassicales; family Brassicaceae; genus Moricandia; species Moricandia moricandioides. Next base: position 28,830 of record CAJHQQ010001424.1, on the reverse strand, counting down.
GAAAATCAGATGAACGAACCGAGAAGCACGAGGTGTCTCAGTACATGGCATCAGGACTTTATGTCAACCATCTAACAAGCTTAGTGTCTACACAAGAACGAGGTGTCACCGTGATGGAAGCAGGAAATGCGGCTTGACATGTCGAAGCACGGTGTTGTCGCGCATGCAACAGAATCATGCTGATCAACATGTGGCGTTGTGGTGTTGCCTTGCATGCAAACAGGCCATGCTTCCAGACATGTGGAGGACGTGGTGTAAACTTCCTGGCATGCTCACTGTCTATTAAAGAACGAGGTGTCACCGTGCATCAAAGCAGAACATGCAACATGACATGTAGAAGCACGAGGTGTCGTCGCGCATGCAACCGAAGCATGCTGATCGACATGTGGGCGCTGTGGTGTTGCCTTACATGCAGAAAGGAATTGCATAGGACATCTGGAGGACGTGTTTTCACCTTTAATGCCATCCTGGTCATGCATCCAGCCAAGTGGAGCACGAGGTGCGCCGTGCATGCCTCCGGAGCCATGCGAAACAACACACGGGCTTCCACCAACCTGAATCTGATTGGTTTCTGCTTCCTATAAACACCCCACGAACCCAGATCATTTGAACACATCCAAAAATTTCCAAATAGAGTTAAAAACTTGAGAGAAAAGTAGAAAGGAAAGCAAGCGTTTTCGAGAGTTTTAGAGAGTTTTCGAGGTTAGTTTCTCTACCGATTTTGAGTCAGCGCCTAGATAAGGTTCTGCTCGAGTTGAGTTCAGTCAATACCAGTACAAGGGGAGGTTCTGTACAAGTCAAGATAATTCCAGTCCATTCCATTCAAGACGTCAAGGTTGGGTTTGGCCAAGTCCTCTCCGATCAACCAGCTGCTTTTCGACATAGAATACAATGAGTTGGTTATGTTTGAATTCCACTTGGAATTTAGGATAGTTTTTGGTTATGCTTGTGTTCCATTTGGAATTTAGGGTAGATCGAGTTACATATAGAGTATAATGCTCATGCTATTGAATGATAGAGTCTTTAGGGTTATTTATTGAACTGGACTCATTTTAGCACGGGCTAAGCTGAGATGAAATGGAATTATGATTGAGTTAATAACCTGACTAGGACTAGGGTGCATCATGTTTTATATTCTTGCGTGTTGATATGGTTGAGTGCAGGTTCCCGTTATCTTTAAATATAGTTTCATAGCAAGAGGCCGAACTATCTAGGTAACAGTTTGATTGAGTTGATTGAATGTTAGATTAGTTAAATGCTTGTTTGCTTAATTAATGTTATTGATTTAGGTTAGCCAGCTCTTGGTAAGGGAGCGACTAACTGGTTGTATTATTTAGGTATGATATTGTTGGTTAGTTTATTATATGTTAGTACTAAGGGTCTTAGGCCATATAGGTCGGACTACTGGTACTATTGGTTAGTGTTGCTGAGTCGAGAGTCTTGTTAGGATCTGGAACTGTAGCCTTAGGCTAGGTTCTGGAATAAGTTTGTGTTGAGCGTGTGTTGCCGACAGCATGTGCATAACCCGCCCATGCTAGGCATGTTTAGGGATAATTAGTGTTTCCTCGATCCTAACACTAATTAGGAAACCCCTTATTTGCTGGATCGGGAAGACTCAGAGAGATGGGGTCATGGCATAAGGCTGAGTGTGACACGATGGTGTCACCTCCGGCAGTGACCCGAATGACTGTGGGCTGTCGCACGGTAACCCAAATTATTGTGGGCCGTAGTCGGTTGAAATTTCCTTCTACTAACCTTTGTGGTATGGAGATAGAATATTGCCGATGTAGAGGAGGAAGACGTAGTCACCATGGCCCAGGTTAGAGTGTCGAGTTAGAGTGTTGTGTTTAGTAAAGGGTTATGGAACCCTAAGGTAAATGTAGCACCGATATACAATGTTACTGGTTAGATCAACTCGTAGTTAGTTAGATTATTATTATTGTGCTTGTGTTTGGTTGGTGATTGATTGTCTTGCAGGTTTCTAACATTGAGTTCTAATTTCGGGTTAGGTACCGGATTAGGCTTGGTGTCTCTTTGGTTAGTATAGGCCCGAAGTTGGCTGTTATATTGTTTGAGCGATTCCTTATGAACGGTAGTGGATATTGAATGCTATGCGGTATCAATGATTGGCCGATCATGTTCTTGTCTGATTGTTGGTCGAACTGTTAACGTTACTTATATAGTCTAAGTGTCTAACACTACATGAGTACTGAACTCAGGAAAAATATATGGTTAACAAGGGATTGATTGTGTAGCCTTAGCTTTGTTTGCATGTTAGGGCTTGATTGATTGTTATTTTGGGTGTTCAGGGTTAGTTTATAGGTTGCGTGTAGAGGATGCCAGCTCACTGAGTAACATTAGGTTACTCATCCAACTCCGTGTTTCTTTTTTCAGGTCGCTTTAGTAAGTATGATCGGATAGCTTGGTGTTGGACGTTAGGACCACCGGTGTTGATTTTCATCCCTTTTGTAAACGGTATTTTAATTTTCGTTGTGTTGACTAGATCTTGCATTAGGCCGGGCTCAGTCATGAATTATTCAATGTATGAATATTTCTTTCTTTCAATAAAGTATTTGTTTTATATGCGCATCATGAGTACTCTGATATTTGACTAGTCCGGTCTAACACAACATTAGGTCTTGGTACGGGTTGAAAAGCCTTAGGCCTTGATCTAACGGAAACTCTAACTCTTGGTATGGGTTGCAAAGCCTTAAGCCATAAGTTAGTGGGCCGTCACAGATTGTCCTTAGCCCGTCACGTAGCGCTTCTGGACCATGGTGTTGGCATAGACGGTTAGTCATGTTCTTGTTTGATTGTTACCTGGCCAGTTGGCTCATTTCATCTCTAACCATGGGTGTTGGTTGGTCTTGTTCTTTTTTGATTGTTCGCCGGTTGGTTGACCATATGTTTTGGACGGTCCGGAGGTCTTACAATGGTGGTAGCAGAGCATAGTTTCCTCCATGCTTCCGGAATTCATGGTTTAATTAGTTTTCTAATATTTTATCAAGTCAAAAAGAGTCACAAAAGGCATTAGGGAAACCAGTCACATCCAGAGATAGAATTTTTTGTGTTTAGGAACTAGGATTGAGATAGAGGAATCTAGAATTTCTAGGTTGCTTGGATAGAATTGTTAGGTTGCTGGTTAGCATTGTTAGGTTGTTGGTTAGCATTGTTAGGTTGATTGGTTAGCATTATGTTTCGGTTTTTGATTAGTATTTATTGGGGTAGTTGTTGACTAACTTGCGTCTGAAATGTTCTATAAAGTTGCAGCTAGTAAGTGTGTTTGTTGATTAGAACATTAACGATAAAAACCTTAAAGTAGAGGGAGTTCGAGGCCTAAAAACCAAACCCGAAGCGAGAGAGGAGAGAGTTTCATAGGAACTGGATTGTGGTATGGACTGGACAGAAGGAAGGCAACAAGACATCACTGGAAAGGTTTTCATTGGGGTAAGAGAGATCGAGAAGGATTTGAGGAATCTGGACAAGGATGATATCAATCTAAAGGACAAGATAGTATCATTGGATATGAGAGGGTTATGGCAGAGTAAAAGCAAGAAGAGGACTTAGTGATCATTTAAGTGAAGAGATATGAAGGTGATTGCGGCAACTTGGAGGAGCAAACTCAAGGGACAGTTGCAGGCAAAGTAAAGGGTTATGAAGATAAGTTGAGAAAGTGTGAAGCACGGGAAATCACGAAGTAAAGAAAGGAAAGGATTCAAGACTAAGGGAAATTCTATGGAATGTATCAAGATAGATTGAGTTCGGAATTAGGAATATGGATGGAGACCAAAGAAATCAAACAAAGACATCAAAGGCGAGCCGACGAAGAAACACATCAAATGATCAAAACCGCAAGACAAAGTAATCTAAGAAGAAATTGTCATCAAGGAGGGGCATGTCGTGAAGCTGAGCATTTGGACATCTAAGAATTCGAGAACAAATTCTATTAAGGGGGGGGGGAGAATGTAGTAACCCTCCCAAAAGGGGTAAAATGGTTTAGATCGGCAAATTCAGAATTTGGAGCCGAGCTTTTCGGGATCAAAGTATGATTAGGAATGTTGAGTTTTGGTCATATAAAACTTAACATGGTTCGAAGAAAATGGCAGAGTGGTCAAGCATCAACCTGGTGGTCGAGTCGTGAGCAATAAGGATCGATCGAGAAATTTTTGAAATACGAGGTGGTCAAAGAATTGATAGTGAGTAAACCATGAGTCGAATAAGCTGATCGACCATGTTAGAGAATGAGTTAGATTGATCAGAAGGATGTTTTGGAAGAATCACGTTTTGAGAAGCACAGCGTTTTTGAAGGTCGACGTTTTAGAAGTACGACGTTTCTTCAGCACAAAATTTTCAGCAAAACTTCATATCAGTAAAATATTATTTTGGAGAAAAAATAAGTCGGAAGCAGGACAGGAAGTAAGCACGACGTGATCGAAGCACGACGAGAAAACCCAAAGTTGGGCGAAAACCCTAATTTTGGTATTATGGAATTTCTCGGGGAAGCCGGAGGCTCGGAAAATATTTTCCATCAAGTCAGAATTCAGTTAGGGATTTATTAAAAATATTCTGCGCACCAGAACTGGAGCGGAAAAATATTTGGGATAGATCGCGGGTCAAAATATGCCGGAAGGACCGAAATGAGATGAACGGACCGAGAAGCACGAGGTGGCTGCGTACATAGCATCATGAAGTTCTGTCAAGCATCTAAAAAGCTTAGTGTCTACACAAAAACTTGGTGTCACCGTGCATGGAAGCAAGACATGCGGCTTGACATGTTGAAGCACGAGGGGTCGTCGCGCATGCAACCATAGCATGCTGATCGACATGTGGGTGTTGTGGTGTTGCCTTGCATGCAACAAGGCCATGATTCCAAACATGTGGAGGACGTGGTGTCAAATTCGTGGAAAGCTCTTTGTCTACACAAGCACGAGGTGTCACCGTGCATGAAAGCAAAACATGCAGCATGACATGTAGAAGCACGAAGTGTCGTCGCTCATGCAACCAAAGCATGCTGATCGACATCTGGGCGATGAAGTGTTGACTCGCATGCATCCATGACGTCCATATGACATCTGGAGGACGTGTTGTTACCTTGCATGCCATCCTGGTCATGCATCCAGCCATATGGATCACGAGGTGCCGCTGTGCATGTGTACGGAGCCATGCGAAGCGACACACGGGCTGCCACCAAACCTGAATCTGATTGGTAGCTGCTTCCTATAAATACCTCATGACCCCAGATCATTTCAACACATCCAGACCCGTTCAAATACAGTTAAAAATGTGAGAGAAAAGCAGAAAAAGAAAGCAAGAGTTTCTGAGCTTTTTCGAGAGTTTTAGAGAGTTTTCGAGTTTAGTTTCTCAACCGAGTTTGAGTCAGCACCTAGAGAAGGTTCTGCTCGATTTTAGTTCAGCCAATACCAGTACAAGGGTAGGTTCTGTCCAAGACGTCAAGGTTGGGTTTGGCCAAGTCCTCTCCGACCAACCAGCTGCTTATCGGCATAGAACACTGTGAGTTGTTTATGTTGAATTCCACTTGGAATTTAGGATAGTTTTTGGTTATGCTCTAGTTCCACTTGGACCAGACTCAGTTTAGAGCAGACTAAGCTGAGATTAAATGGAACAAAGACTGAGTTAATAACCTGACTAGGACTAGGGTGCATCATGTTTTATATTCTTGTGTGTTGATATGGTTGAGTGCAGGTTCCCGTTAACTTTAAAGAGAGTTTCGTAGCTGGAGGCCGAATTATCTGGGTAACGGTTTGATTGAGTTGATTGAATGCTAGATTAGTTAAATGCTTGTTTGTTTAATTAATCTTGTTCATTGAGGTTAGTCAGCTCTTCGTATGGGAGCGACTAACTGGTTGATTTATTTAGTTATGATATTGTTGTTTAGTTTATTATATGTTAGTACTAAGGGTCTTAGGCCATATAGGCCGAACTACTTGTACTATTGGTTAGTGTTTCTGAGTCGAGAGTCTAGTTAGGATCTGGAACCTTAGCCTTAGGCTAGGTTCTGGAATAAGGTTGTGTTGAGTGTGTTGCCGACATCATGTGCGTAACCCGCCCATGCTAGGCATGTTTAGGGGTGTTTAGTGTTTTTTCGACCTCGTACCCAGCGGGTTCAAGGAAACCACTTATTCGCTGGATCGGGAAGACTCAGAGAGACGGGGCATGGCCTAGGGCTGAGTGTTACACGACGGTGTAACGTCTGGCAGTGACCCGAATGACTTTGGGCTTTCGCACGGTGACCTGAATGACTGTGGGCCGCGGTCGGTTGAAAGTTCCTTCTACTAGCCTTTGTGGTAGGGAGATAGGATATTGCCGATGTTGAGGAGTAAGACGAAGTCACCAAGGCCGAGGTTAGAGTGTCGAGTTAGAGTGTTGTGTTTAGTAAAGGGTTAGGGAACCCTAGGGTAAGTGTAGCACCAATATAAAGTGTTACTGGTTAGAACGACTCATAGTTAGTTAGAGTATTATTAGTTTGTTTATGTTTGGTTGGTGATTGATTGTCTTGCAGGTTCTAACATTGAGTTCTAATTCCAGGTTAGGTACCGGATTAGGCTTGGTGTCTCTTGGGTTAGTATAGGCCCGAAGTTGGCTGTTATATTGTTTGAGCGATTCCTTATGAAAGGTGGTGGATATTGAAAACTATGCAGTATCATGGATTGGCCGATCATCTTCTTGTCTGATTGTTGGTCGACCGGTTAACGATACTTGTATAGTCTAAGTGTCTAACACTACATCAGTACTGAACTCAGGCATATATATGGTTAACTAGGGATTGATGGACGTTAGGACCACCGGTGTAGATTTTCATGCCTTTTGTAAATGGTATTTTGATTTTCGTTGTGTTGACTCGATTTGGCATTAGGTCGGACCCTGTCTTGAATTATTCAATGTATGAATATATCTTTCATTCAATAAAGTATTTTTTTTATATGCGCATCCTGACTACTCTGATATTTGACTAGTCCGGTATAACACAACGTTAGGTCTTGGTACGGGTTAAAAAGCCTTAGTCCTTGATCTAACGGAAACGCTAACTCTTGGTACGGGTTCCCAAGCCTTAAGCCATAAGTTAGCGGGACAAGTTAGTGGATGAACTGGTCTAGGTCGCGGAGTAAGTTCTATGACTCTGACCGGATTTTCTGTAGCCCGTCACGTAGCGCTTCCGGACCATGGTGTTGGGTTAGACGGTTAGTCATGTTCTTGTTTGATTGTTGGCTGGACGGTTGGCTCATTTCATCTCTAACCCTGTGTGTTGGTCGGTTTATCGGTCATGTTATGGTTTGATTGTAGGCCAGTTGGTTGACCATATGTCTAGGACGGTCCGGGGGTGTTACATCGACTCTTTGGAAGTCTCCGTGATCATGGATAGGGATCTCTGGGATCTTTGGGAACACTGGAAGAGGGGGTGGTGGTGCTTCTGGCTCTTCTTATGCTGGTGCGTGTGCTGCCTTGAGTCCTCCTCTACGGCACAAAAGGCGCTCGTCCGGTCTGAAATCAAGGGGTGTTGGGTTGTCGGTAAAGTCTGTCACATCGCACTCTGGAAGCTCTATCATGTGAGGCTCTGCATCATCCACAAAGGACCAGTAGCATTCTCCTTCATCCAACCTGCCCTAGTGAAGTGAGCCTCATCCATGTACTCTATCTCTGTCTCCACTGAGCCTCCCTGAAGGCTGATCCCAAGATGTAAAAAAAAATGGGTGTCCGAAGAGTCCCCACCATCTCTTTCTTTTGGCCGGATCTCTTGAAAGGTTTGCCCTTTAGGGACATCAAGTGCCAACAAAAATAGCCTCCGCTTGTAGGGCTCCATCTTTCATTACAGTGTGTTGGCAAGGATCTTCAGGAAGTAGTGCAGGGTTGGGTGGCGGACGTCAGTGTGAGTGGCTGAGCTGGAGTCGAAGTCTCCTGTGGTTAAGAGTCCCAGAAAGCGGTTTCAGGAAAGGGAGGGACGGTACAGCAAAGGTTATCAGGGTTATCAAACCCATATACCTGGTAGAGGTCAGGATTAGTGATGTTGTATCTGATACCTCTGATGATGAAAGTTAAATAGGCCTCGATCGCCCTCTTCGCCCTGGATTTCTGGTAAATCACTCGAGCTGTGGCCATAAACTGTCCGACCAGATCAGGATAGAGGGCTTTCCGTCTAGTTGTAACACTCCCAAACCATTCTAGGTATAGGTCGAATCACCGGTCAACAATCAAAAAAGAACATGATTGACGGAGCAACAATCTTCCAAGGTTCAGAAGCGCTAGATGATGGGTTAGGAACGAACCGGCGAAGGTCACAACGAGTGCAATTTGTGACTAGATCAGTCCGACCACTATCATGTCCCGTCCGATTAAAGCCTAGGGCTTCTCAACCCGTACCCGAATCTAGCGTTGTGTTAGCTTGGACAAGCTAATATCAGAAACAACAACTAGTTTACACAAAACATCGTTTTATTTATCATATATATTATATGGTTCGCAACACACAACATAATATACAAGCGGTGGCATGCCAAGAGTAAAAGTACATACTGATAGTGTGAACACGTCTAAGAAAACAAATGTGAACTCTACACCAGCCGGCCTAGCTTCCCACGACCTCTAAGGCTGACTCGATCTACTGGTCACCTGAAAATAATAACGAGTGAGGATGAGTAATCTAGCATTACTCAGTGAGTTACAATCCCCATCTAACAAATACAACCCCTCGCTATCCCACCCCAAACAATCTAAAGCGAGAGGAGTACCTAATAATGAATAATCACAATTCACTGGATAAGCAATATGAGAAATTAAGCAGCAAGGAAAATGATAGCTGGATAGTTAGTGTTATGCTAATTACTGGCTAACCACCAAACTCAACCAAAACTCGAACTTTCAACAACTCGATATACTATATAATATATATTTAACTAGCTTAGGCCCTCGTGACATCATGTTCTTTCTCACTATAGGCAGTATCCTATATTCCTACCACAAAGACTAGAAGAAGGAACTTTCAACCGATCGCGGCCCACAGTCATTCGGGTTACCGCGCGACAGCCCATAGTCATTCGGGTCGCCGCGCGACAGCCCACAGTCATTTGGGTCACTGTCAGACGTTAAACCGTCGTGTAACACCCACCCCTAGGCCATGACCCCATCTCTCTGAGTCTTCCCGATTCAGCGAATAAGGGGTTTCCTTGAACCCGCTGGGTACGAGGTCTGAAGAAACACTAACTCACCCCTAATATGCCTAGCATTGTGGATTACACAAATGCTATATGGCCAATATATAACTAATACCAAACCCGGTAAAATAACACAAGGTTCCTAGTATTAATCACTACTAAAATAATCAAACATAATCAAGAATCTAGCATAAAGATTATTTCCAGAATACCTAACTACCATAACTTAGTGATATTATCTAAGATTTAATTGGTCTCTAACTAACCAATCAACCTAACCTTTAGATTGTTACTACTAAACTCAAGCAATAACTAAGCATGTTATCAACTCAATCAATCAAGATTAGTTAACCTCTACTATTAACTAATCAAGCCGTTACTAACTTCAAGTAACGGTAACCTGCATGAAAATAATATCCGTCTTCTGCGATCTGAACCCTTTCCCGACCTTCCCAAGTTTACTCACGTCTGGTATGATCTTAAGTCGAGGAGGACCTTCTTTAGATGTTGACCCAAAACTGGTAGAGTAACTGCTCTCGAAAACTCTCAAAAACTGCCGAAAACACTCGAAAACTATCAAAACTCTTAAACTTTATTCTTTGCTTTCTCTCTCACGTTTTTAAGTAGGTTTTATGTGGTCTGGATGAGTCTAAATGAGAGCGAGGTCGAGCCTCTTTATAGAATCAGCAGCCAATCAGTTCCAGGCCTTGTGGCAGCCCGTGTGTCCGTCCACATGGCTTCGGTCACATCCGCGGCGACACCTCGTGCTCCACATGTCAGCTTGCATGACCAGGGTGTCCTGGAAGTTGAAACCACATCCTCCAAATTTCTGGATGCACGGACGGAATGCATGCAAGAAGACACCATGTCCTCCACATGTCTGGCCGCATGGCTTGGTCGCATGCAATGCAACACCCAGTTGCTTGGTCGATCCACCTCGTGTTCCACATGTCATCTTGCATTACCTGGGTGGCCTGCGAGGTGACACCACGTCCTACACATGTCTGGATACATGGCTTGGCTGCAAACAAGAAGACACCACGTCCTCCACATGTCTGGCTGCATGCAACGGGATACCCAACTGCTTAGTGGATCCACCTCGTGCTCCACATGTTTACTAGCATGTCCCGACTGCAGGTACTGATACACCTCTTGCTTCCCTTGCCACATACACTTCTAGGAAGTTGCCACCATGTCCTGAACAAAACCATCAAGCCACCTCGTGCTTTTCGGTCCATTCGTCTGATTTCGACCCTTCGGTAAATTTTCGACCCTCGATCAATCCTGAATATTTTTATTCACCCGTTCTGATGCGCTTCAAATTTTTAATAAACTCCAGTTAATTTCTGACCTTGACGGAAAATATTTCCCGAGCCTCCAGCTTCCCCAAAAAAATCAATAATATCAAAATTAGGGGTTTAGCCCAACTTCGGTGTTCTCATCGTGCTTCTATCTCGTCGTGCTTACTTCCCATCATGCTTACTTCTCGTCCTTCTTAATTCCCGTCCTGCTTTCTCGTCGTGCTTACTTCCCATCATGTGTCCAAAATAATATTTTACCGATACGGAAATTTTCTAAAAACGTCGTGCTTCTAAAACGTCATGCTTCCGAAAATGTTACACTTCCAAAATGTCCGTCTGACTGATCTATCACATTTTCTAACCATGGTCAAGTGGAATATTTGACACATGGTCCCCCACACTTAATTCTTTGTTTTTACTGACCACCTCGAATTTCAAAACTTCTTGATCGATCTGTTCACCCACGACACGGACACCAAATAGATGCCCAACCATTCTTCCATTTTCTTTGAATCATGTTAAGTTTTATGTGATCAAAACTTAGAATTCCTCCACATGCTTTGATTCCCAAAACCTTGGCTCTGATTCTCGATTTATTTTATATTTGAATGGTTTCTACACTAGTAGCTATGGTGTCCATCCCCAGCTCCCTCATCATGTCTTTAGTATCAGACCGGGGTGTAGCATCCCCGATCCTAGATAGGATCGCTGGGATGGACAATGGGACGAGGGAACAAACAAGCCGGTCGTAAGACACAAAGGCAAGCATTCCATGGTTTGAATAAAGGGTTAAGTCCAAGTTATTATCGGGACTTAGCCAAGAAACCAAGGAAAAAGAGACAAAAATAGCTGGAACGAGCAAAGGAAAGAGTTTAGACGAGCTGGATTAAACTTGGGTAAGCTTGGGCAAGCTTGGGTGAGCTTTGGCGAGCTTCTGTGAGCTTGGGCAAGTTTAGGCGAGCTGGACGGAGATTGGGGCGAGCTGGTACGAGCCCAGGCTGAGTTCAGTAAGCTAAGTCAGCTCGATCAGCTAATAGACCCAGCTCAGTCAGCTGGACCAATTTCTGGGAAGCTCAATTCAGCTCGGTGGAGTGTTCGACGGCCAGCTGGTTGGGTCGAGGCGGTTATCACACCGATGGTCGGATTTTGTGTGGATCCGAACTGGGCCAGCTGAGCTAAGGCATGTGGGGCAAGCATGTTCGGCGGTTTTGGGACGAAAGGGTGCGTATGGATAACCGCCCAAATGGTTTTCAAAAAGACACCTTTTCGCCCAAGGTAGTTTCTTGACGGTTTTTGGCCGAGTTTTCTTTTATTCCGGGCATTGGGATCCGTTTTCGACACAAAAATTCCTAAGGAAACTCATGAAACAATCAGAACCAAAAAGGCAACCGAAGAAGAAGAACTTAGGCAAATTGGGAGGAAGACTTGATCAGAATCAAGCCAAGAATGCAATCCAAATGTATCATGTTGAAGAACGATCCAGAATGAGTCTGAAAGAGAAAGAACCGCGTATTGGAACCGGGACTCCAGAACCCACTCCAAGGTGAGTGGATGGACCGGATAAACCTTCGCCCATAGACCTCGGCTGATTCCAACTGGTTGCATGGCGATTAGGCCAAACAGTTACATCCATCTCTTTCTAAATTTAATCATTTTCTTATTTCTTCTGCATGAAAAAACAAGTAACTTAGGCCGTAAGGCCGAGTAGAAAACCAAGGCTGTAAGCCGGTCCAATCATGTGATCCGGTGCTTAAGTGCTGAATCCGATAGATCATAAATCCTAGCCAAAGGGCTTGATCAGGTTAAGGCCGATCCTGATGTTTCAGTGATAAAACGAACATTTAGGGATACACAAACTGAACTTGAACAATCCGGTTAATAAACCTGATAAGTCAAATATTATTAAAGGGCATTTTGGGTGGAACTTAGAAATAATCCGAGCATAAGTTGCATGCATGGAAACCACTCACTAAGTCATCATTAGATTGCTTATGTTTGTTGGTTGTTTTAGGAAAAGATGGTGATCATGGAAGGGATTTGGCTAAGCCGTGAAGACTCGCAGCCAGGGGTGGATGGGTGGTTAGATAAACTGATTAGGATCGATAACTTTGTAATAGCTTATAAGGCAAACTCTCATTGTATCAAATCCTTGTGAAATAAATAACGAATCGGTTTATCTCTTATCATATTGACTCTATTAAACTCCCATATAGATTCAAAAAAAATCACAAAATTAAATTGAATTGGTATTTTAAAGATATGGCCATAAAACGAACCAAATGCCATAGAAAAATTCTGGCTTGCATCCAAGCAACCTCACTGGAATTAGAGTCGGGTTAGGGCGCTTTAAGTTGGTATCAGAGCATTCTTGATTCTAGGACAGTTGGGTTATGGGGAAACCACTCATCCAGCTCGGGTCTCAAGGTGAGGTTTTGTTCATCCAAGGTTGTGTATATAAGTTGCGGTGGTTCGCTAATATGTTTTATCCTTAGGATGGAAAAAGAAAAACCGGGAAGGGAAGGAAATCCAAGGGAGTAGGTGAAACCAGTCAAGCGGTGGATGGGGGCGTGATCCCGTTAAACGTAAGTCCAATCAGACCTGAGATTGGAAATATCGAAGGAGGAACACAGCTGGTCCAGATTAACCTTGGAGAGATCCGGTCTGTGGATTCCAAAACCACGGCAAGAATCAGGGTGAAGAGGAAGTCATGGAATCCTCAAATGAGGTGCATAACTCAGCTCCACCGGGTTGAGCAGTTGATGAAACTGCAGGACATAGGGATCAGAACGTGGACCCATTCATGAAGGATGTGTTAAATTCACTAAAAACGATGGACTACCCAGATGACCGCACCGAACCAAGCGCTTACACCATTGGTAAACTCGTCTGTGGGTCAGGAAACTCAAATCCCCATGGCCATACCTATAGTCCTTGGACTCGGCTGAGGTAGTCAAGATCGATCCACCAGCAAGGGCTGTGAAAAAGGTGGATTATCTGAATGTACTGGAATACATATCCCGCATGGAAACCAAGCATTTTAAAGGTAGTACTGATCCGATTGAGCCGGATAAGTGGAAAAGTCGTTTGATCCGAAACTCTGAATCCACTCACTGCCCGTATGACTACAAGAAGGAAATTGCGGTCCAGTTCCTCGAAGGGAATGCACTTAACTGGTGGTTGGCTCTATATAAACGCACATGACGGATTATTGAGCGGATTGAGGACATTAAGTATGAGTTCAACCACAAGTATTTCCTAGCCGAAGAATGTGATCGGCTTGAGGCCAAGTTTTTGGACCTAACCCAAGGTCGCAGAACTGTATGGGAGTATGAAGAAGAGTTTAACCGACTCAGACGGTATGTAAGGAAGGAACTGGATGAGGAAACAGTACAATTACATAGGTTCTTCCGAGGCTTATGGGTCGAACTCTGCACCCACTGCTCCGTCCGTACCTTCAGTACCGTCTTCGAGTTAGTTGAAAGGGTGGCTTTGGTTGAAGCTACTATGGCAGAGGAGAACCGTGTTAGGCTTCGCTCCCATCTATCTTCGGTTGGCAAGAAAAACGACCGGAAAAGGAAAAGGGATCTGGTCGATGAAGGTCATAGGAATTCGGGAAGTCGATCTAAATGCCCTATGTGCAGTAGGAGGCACGGGGGCGAATGCTGGAGGTCGATGGGTGCTTGCACTAGATGTGGCAGCAAGGACCTTGCCACCCAAAACTATCGATAAATGGACAAATGGCAAGGAAAAGTGACTAGTGATGATGCTAAGTCCTGCTACCATTGCGGAAAGACTGGGCATTTCAAGAGAGAACTCCCTAAGTTGCAAGTGGAGCAGAAGAAGAACCGAATAGATGTGGATACGTCGGCCCAGGGAAAAAGGCAGACTGAGACACCACGGGTATATGAGCTTTCGAAGTAGTCTGGCAAGACTAGCACCTTCCAAGCGAGCACTGGTACGTCACTAAGCCCTGACCTATTCTATTTTTGCATTGCATTGAATGGAACATAGAATGGCTAGATACTTAGCCAACAGAATGATTGTAGGGACCTTAAGTATTGGTGGAGTGGATACACATGCACTATCATTTCAGGGGCAATACATAGATTTGTAAGCCCGGATATGATCGGAAAGGGGATGTTCCATAAGGAACTTGATGGGTGTTTTGGCATAGTAAATGCAGCGAGGGGGCAGGTCATGAATTCACTAGGGATGGTTAAAAACATTTCGATTGTGATCCAAGGAAAAAGTATGCGTGTGGATTTGGTAATTGTCCGTCTTAATAATCATGAAGTGATCTTAGGCATTGACTCGTTGGGAAAATATCGGGCCACTCTAGACTCCCACTGAGGGTGATTTTGGTTTGAGAGTGGGGCTGGACCGATTGAGTTCCAAGGAATAAGGCCAACTTCGGGTAGTTTAGTTGTCTTGACTGTATCACCCCCGGACCGTCCTAGGCCTGACTAACCTGAAACAACCCGGAAGTGTTACATATTGGCGAGTACATCAGTCAGTCCAGTCAAAAATTCATAACAAATCCGAAGTCTTGACTAGTCCGACCACAATACCGCCCCTCTCGACCTCGGCCTAAGGTTTGCCAACCCCTACCTTGGTCGAGAGTTGTGTTAAGTTCGGAAAAACTATATATCAGCGTTCTACGGGGATTTTATTAAACAAACACACTTTTCTTTATTTTACAAAGTCGGGAACTCGACTAAGTCCTCAAAATACAACAAAAGAAAATATCAAGTCAAACGGGTACCCATGAAAAAACAAAACGAGTGAAAACATAAGCATCTTGCTCCTTGCAAACAACAGCGGAAAACTACGCTGGCCTCGTCCTCTGCACCCCGCAAACGCTCGACCATCTAAGGTTACTTGCATAGTAGAAGAGGGCATGAGTAATTGAAAATTACTCAGTGAGTTCCCTTAACTAAACAACTATTCCCCCTTCAGCCCATGCTCACACACAAAACAAGCAATCACAAATAAATATGCATGCAAACAAACAATGCGGAAGAATAAACATGCAATTACTAATGCAACAACCTCAACATGAAATGCAATGCAATGACTCTCTACCCCAGTCCCGCCCCCGGGACTTAACGACACACAAAGACAATCTAGACTCAAAGACACAAAACAAAACACACAAAGGATGGGGCCACAAGCCACACACCCCGGGATCCCTTCACACCACAGAGCCCTAACCCTCAACCCTGAACACTCCCGACCACAAACACCAGAGTCACATGGTCGAAAAAATCACTCTGGGAAATGGGCTTCTCCCAATCTTACCTGGGCCGCATCGTCATGCAGCGGCTCGTCCATGGGTGCGACCCACTTCACGTGACGAGCCGTGGCGAGTGGGTAACTCCACCACTGTAGAATCGGGCTTCTCCCGATCTCTCCCCAGGGTCCACGCACATCATTGGAGAATTGGTATTCTCCCAATTTAGCCCCGAGATGGCCATGCATTTTAGTCTAGGCGCAACACAAGACAAACCAGCATGAGGGAGATCCACCTCTAACGTCCATGAAATGCCCACCTAGACTAGAGGCACAACACCACACACACACTCGCACTATTCTAGACCCAAAGCACAAAATACAACCAGCATGAGGGAGCTCCACCTCTAGCCTCCATGCAATGCTTGGTCTAGACTTAGTACGAGTCGACCCAAAGCAAGACACACTAAACAACTACCCTGCATAAGAGAGCATCTCACTCAAATCTCTATGCAACCCCAACTACACTACATGCAATGCATATGAACCGGCATGAGAGAGTTACACTAAAATCTACATGCTACAAAACACCATAACATATGCGACTACAAAACAAATAATGCATGCATGAAATCTAACAACCTAACAACACAATTTATGTTATCACCCCTAGTTGACCACGCCTTTAACAACAAGACAAGATATAAATAATCACAACTATAAAATTTAATATAAATAAACACTCAAGTATGGGGACTACCAACTCCCATACACACACATAAACCGCATATGAGGTTCAAGCTCATGAACCATCACTGCTAAAGCTCTCCAACCTGCACACACACATGGTTAGTACACATATGACATAAACACACACAGGGAAACCCACATAGGTCTTCACAAGCCGCACAACACCTCCAAAAGAAAAATACCTATGAGTTACACTAAACCGATCAAAAAGAAGCTAAACGCTAAGAGGGACAATTGAACCTAAAAATTCAAATATAAAACCTTACCACCTCTCCTAGCACAGCACAACAGATCCTAGACTAATGATCAACACACGGAAAGGCCTTCTACACTCACCTCACTCACAGAAAAATTTATCGGTTTTGGTCACTTTCGCTCTAAAGAACAAACAACAAGATTGATTGAGAGAGAAAGCACAAGGGGGTTCTGGACTTCTAAAATGAATTCTAAGGGTCCTATATATAGCCAAAGAATGGGGTGGGAACACTTGACATGTGTACTGACACTTGTCACAAAAACCTCTCCAAATGCATTCATTTAAGTAAGTACACTGAATCAACTCCTTTTCGTGTCATCTTCTAGAAGATAAACCAATTTTCCATGAAATTAAAGTGTACCAAAATTCAACACGAAACTTGATCTCCAAGTGTGGTTTCCACCTCATCACTTTTTTTCTCCAAAGTGGCCTTTAAGCTCAACACATATGAATCCTATTCCTTAGTCTTGTCTCCCCTTCTCATGTAGACCACAAGGTGTAGTAGAATATCCACTGCATGGTTGTTTTCATTCCTGACATGGTTCCATCTTTCTTCCTTCTTAACCAAACCACGAATATGGCCCATTTTGACTTCTTTGGGTCATCAATCTTCAAGTCTGATTTCCTTGTGCTCCGGCCCAATCCAATACTTCCCTTGGATCGTAAATGAAGCTTAGATGTCGTGGGTTTTATGAAGAAAGCTTTAGTTCAGCCCATAGCTTCCATTACCAAATGTAGCCAATTTTGGGAACAAATGGTATCTTCATATCTTGTTGCTCTCTAGATGTCTTTTGCTGCTGATTTTTTCACCACAAAATACCTTGATGTATTCCAAACCATGTCCAAGATTGAAGGAATTTGGTCCCCTCGACGTGGCATGGCCCTATTGGTTGACCGGATGGGTTGTAGGGACCAATGGGGTTCTTTTTCTCTCCTTTGAATTTGGTTGACTTTGACATCTGAGTTGATCATATCCAAAAGTTAAGGAAATTAAGAAAACACTCCTTTGAACTCCTTTCCCATGTTTGCACAACTCATTTTGGCTTCCATTGTTCATAGCTAGGTCATTTCAACCATATCGACCAAATTGCCTTCCTCTGGACCATCTTCACTTTGGCTCGTTCCAATTCCATTCTGATTCGACCAAAAGTATTATTTTAACCCATAATGATTATTGAGATCAATGATTACTTGATTTGCATACTTTGAAATTTTACCATGCTCGACCTTGGCCGTTTCGAAGCTTCGGTTCTGTCTCCTTGACCAACTCTTGTTTCTACTTGACCATTCTTCAAAATGCTTCGACTGAACCTCTATTCATGTTTTCTTATTGCTCTCTGTCCAAGTATGGCTTGATCTGAGTCCGTTGACTTGAGTTGACTTGATACCCTAGACCAGGGTATGACATTCCCCCCTCCTTAAATGAATTCGACCCCGAATTCACAAGGTACTACTATCTTTTGCTACCACCTTCTGAATTTTCTTTGGCTTCCCCGATATGTTCCTTGGGTCTCTGTTGTCGATGTCAATATCTGCTTCTACCATCTGCTTCTTCCTTTCACTACTGATGCCACCATTTGATATAAAACTCTTCTGCCACCATCTTCTTCCATCACAATTGCAGCTTGTTATGTGATCAACTTCACAATTTATTCGCTCGGAACTTCTATTCCTGTCTTCCCTCCTTGGAAACGAGTTCATCCTGATTCACCAGCACTGTATTATTTCCTTATTTGAACTTATCCTCCTCTTGTCTTAGACCTGATTAGGCTTCATCTTCTCTTATCATCACATTATTTCTCTTGGCTTGACACGGTTTGGGCTTTACTTCTAGACTTCGTTGGATTGGTCTTCCACTTGACATATCTTCTCTGTATCTTCGGCTTTTTGCTCTTCAATAACTTTGATTCTTTGTGGTATAACCATTCCAAATACACCATACACTCTCGCCTTCACGCTTCCATCACTGTACCGGTTGCTTCTTCACAGGCTCGACCACTGACTGCTCTGGTCCTGCACACACAAACCATACACGGCTGTACCAAAATTGTTCTCCCAAGAACAATCACACCATTGACCTTCCTGAATTCGCACACTACCGACGACTCTGAACGTACACAAAGACGACTCTGAATACACTGCTGGTCTTCACCACGGTCACCTCTGGTTCTTGATTTCTTTCATGCACGCACAAGTCTTCCGGAGTACACTTTGTCAAGGTCCATGTCCTTCCGACACCACAAACACTCACAAAACATTCATTTGGCTATAAATAAGGGTCGGTTTCCTAAACTCTAGGGTTCACTCTCTCCTAAACGAAAAACAAGATTCCCTAAAGTGAAGCTTAACTACCACCACTTAGCAAGGTCTGTACACTAAACAATACTTGCAACCTGGACATACAGTCCTCAGTACCACATCAAATAAGGTTGCACACGCAACACAAAGATAAATAAAGAAATAGCTACAACACACACAAAGAGAAGGATCAGCAACCCTTTAACCTACCTCCCATGAGCTTAACGACGAGGGTTCCTAGAATGGCCACGGTTTCTACGGTTAGATCCTCCTGTTGAAGATAAGGCTGATCGAGCAGGGCTGGCAGGTGGAACGACGGAAGTAGGTACGGTTTGGATCACGCTGGTCAATGGACAATCCACAACGAAGTGTCCACGAGTTTCACACGAGCTGCAGATCAAATAAGCACTTAAGTCCGGCTGACTCCTAATCCTGGTGCATGCCCGAGTATGATGGTCACTTTCTCCACACACATTGCACTCCTTCCCAGTTGGAAGGTCGCGAGAGTCTTTAACATTTGATGCTGGTCCTCCACTGCTACATCCTTTTTCCATTTGGCCACATAGAGCTCCACTTATTTTGGTCATCCCATCTTGAGTATCCTACATGACCTGAACTTCCCTTCCGGTTTCTTGCTGAACTTCCATGTCCACTTCACTTGCTTCTGTTCCGGCTTCCAAATTTGTTGGTGATGACTCCATCGGCATTGGCGAGTAATGGTATTCATAGTATGGTTCAGAGGTCTGCCCAATACTTCCCAAACTGAAATCGATAGACCCTCCAAATGAGAATGTTAAACTCCATGCGTGCATTGGGATTCATGGAATGGTCTCTCGGGAAATGATGTTGACAATGTTGATGGCCACCGTACTTTCTGATGAGATCTCGATGATTTCCGGTGGTGGTTGTCCAATGATCTTCACATCAGATGAACTGATCTCCATTGCCTCATACAACTCATTGCTGTAGCCATACTGGAAATTGAATGAATAGGATGATGCATATGAACCGGCATGAGAGACTTACACTCAAATCCACATGCTACACAACACCATAACATATGCGACTACAAAACTAACAATGCATGCATGAATTCTAACAACCTAACAACACAATGCATGGTGTCACCCATAGATGACCACGCCTATAACAACAAGACAAGCTATGCATAATCACAGCCATAACATCCAATATAAATAAACACTCAAGTATGGGGACTACAATGAGGGTCAAGCTCATGAACCATCTCGGCTAAAGCTCTCCAACCTGCATACACACACGGTTATTACACACAAGACATAAACACAAACAGGGAAATCCACCTAGGTTATCACAAGCTGCACAACACCTCCAAAAGCAAAATACCTAAGGGTTACACCAAAACCGATGAAAAAGAAGCTAAAGGCTAAGTGGGAAAATGGAACCTACAAATGCAAATCTAAAACCCTACTACCTCTCCTAGCATATCACAACAGATCCTATACTAAGGATAAACACATGGAAAGGCCTCCTACACTCACCTCACTCACTTAGAAATTTTTATCGGTTTTGGTGACTTTCTCTCTCAAGAACAAACCAAAAGATCGACTGAGAGAAACAACAAGGGGGTTATGGAATTCTAAAATGAATCCTGAGGGTACTATTTATAGCCAAAGAGTGGGGTGGTAACACTTGACATGTGTACTTAAACACTTGTCACCAAAACCCTCTCCAGATGCATGCATGCAAGTAAGTACACTGAATCAGATTTTTTTCGTGCCAAATTATAGACGATAAACCACCTTTCCATGCAAGTTAAGTGTACCAAAATTCTGCATGAAACTTGATCTCCAAGTGTGTTTTCCACCTCATCAGTTTTTTGTTCCAAATTGGCCGTTAAGCTCAACACATATGAATCATATTCCTTAGGCTTGTATCCCCTCCTAATGTAGACAAAAGGTGTATTAGAAGAGCCAATGCATGGTAGCTTTAGTTCCTGACATGATTTCTTCCTGCTTAACCAAATCACCAAAATGGCCCATTTTGACTCCTTTGGGTCTTCAATCTTCAAGTATGCTTTCCTTGTGCCCCAGACCAATCTAATACTTCCCTTGGGTCATAAATGAATCATAGATGTCGTTGGTTTTATGTAGAAATCTTTAGTTCAGCCCATAACTTCCATTACCAAATGTATCCCATTATGGGAACAAATGGTATCTTCATGTCTTCTTGCTCTCTATATGTCTTTTGCCCATGTTTTCTTCACCATAAAATACCTTGATTTATTCCACACCATTTCCAGGATTGAAGGAATTTGATCCCCTCCACGTGGCATGATCCTATTGGTTGACCAGATGGGTTGTATGGATCAATGGGGTTCATTCTCTCCTTTGACTTTGGTTGATTTTGACATCTGAGTTGATCATCTCCAAAAGCTGAGGAATTTATAAACAGTGCATTGAACTCATTTCCCATGTTTTCACAACTCATTTTGGCTTCCATTTTCCTAGCTAGGTCAATTCGACCATATCGGCCAAAACTGCCTTCCTCTGGACCATCTTCACTTTGGCTCGTTCCAACTTCATTCTGACACGACAAAAAGTATTATTTTAACCCATAATGATGATTGAAATCAATGTTTCCTTGATTTGCATACTTTGAAATTTCACCATGCTTGACCTTGGTCATTTTGGAGCTTCAGTTATGTCTCCTCAACCAACTCTTGTTTCTATTGACCATTCTTCAAAATGCTTCGACTGAACCTCTATTCATGTTTTCTTATAGCTTTCCATCCAATTAGGGCTTGATCTGAGTCCGTTGACATGTGTTTACTTGATACACTAGACCAGGGGTATTACATCGACGATCCAAGCAGAACGGATACTTGATAAGGGTGTTGAGGCCTACTAGGCTATAATCACCATGACCGAAATTGGGAAAGGAGTACACCTTGGAGAGATCCCGGTGGTCAATTAGTTTGAGGATGTGCTCCAAACCTTGTCAGGATTACAACCTGATAGATCAAATATATTCATAATCGAACTTGAACCAGGGACTGCTCCATTGTCAAAGGCACCATAGTGAATGGCTCCAACAGAAATATCTGAGCTAAATAAGCAACTTGAGGAGTTGACGGAAAAAGGATTTATAAGGCCGAGTAGCTCGCCATGAGGCGCACCGGTTTTGTTTGTAAAGAAAAAGGATGGAAGTTTCCGTCTATGCATCGACTATCGAGGATTAAATCGGGTTACTGTAAAGAACAAGTACCCATTACCCCGGATAGAGGCGTTGCTGGACCAACTAAGAGGGACAACTTGATTTTCTAAAATCAACTTGGTCTCGGGTTATCATCAAATCTCGATCGAGCCAAGTGATGGGCGGAAAACAACATTAAGGACGAGATGTGGACACAACGAGTTCGTGGTCATTCCATTCGGACTGACCAACGCCCCAGACGCCTTCATGAAAAAAATGAATGGCATATTCTGACATTTCTTGGACGAGTTTGTAATCATTTTTATAATCGATACACTCGTTTACTCCAAGGATCGAGATTCGCATCAGGGGCATCTTCGAGCTGTGCTGAGACGGTTAAGGGAATAGAAACTCTTTGCAAAACTGAGCAAGTGCAGTTTTTGGCAAAGAAGTATTGGGTTCCTACAACACATTGTGTCTAGTGAGGGAGTCTAGGTTGACCTAGAGAAGATCACATCCATCAAGGATTATCCAAGGCCAAACAATGCCACTGAAGTGAGGAGCTTCCTTGGATTGGCCGGGTAGTACAGGAAATTTGTAAAAGGTTTGCAAGTTTAGCCCAACCCATGACTCGACTGACCGAAAAGGATGTAAAATTCACATGGTCGGAAGAGTGTGAGAAGTGTTTCTCAGCATTGAAGGACATGCTAACGAGTGCACCAATTTTAGCCTTGACTGAAAAGGATGAACCATATGTTGTCTAAGCAGACAAATCTATATATGGGCTTGGCAGTTTTCTGATGTAGAAAGGCAAGGTGATCGCATGTGCATCAAGACAATTGAGGAAGAATGAAGTGAACTATCTGACCCACGACCTTGAAATGTGTGCGGTTGTGTTTTCCTTGAAGATATGGCGATCATATCTGTATGGGGCCAAGGTGCAAATCTTCATGGATCATAAGATCCTCAAACACATCTTCACTCAACCTGAGTTGAACCTAAGGCAAAGGCGGTGGATGGAATGTGTAGCTGATTATGATCTTGATATCGTATACCATCCGGGCAAGGCAAACTTGGTCGCGGATGCACTAAGCAGAAGAAGAGCTGATGTTTCAGCGGAAAGGGAATCTGAAGAGCTTGAAGGAATAATCCGGACCTTGCATCTCAATGCATTGTCTAAGGATCAGGAACCATTGGGTTGGGGTGCAATAGATCAAGCGGATCTACTCACCAGGATCCAGAATGCTCAGGTCAATAATGAGAACTTGAACAAAGTCACTAAAAATAATATGACTGAGTAACATACATCTGATAATGGGACAATCCTTGTCAATGGTCGGGTAAGTGTGCCGGATGATAGTGTGAAACCCGTATTTCCGAAATAATAAAGTAATAATAAAATAAATAAATAATCTGAAATCTCATAAATAACTCGAAAACACCATAAATCCAAAGATAGCATAAAGCCAAATAATATCGATAATTAAATAAAACAGAATTCTGAAAATAACACGAAATAAATCCATCCAAATGCACCAATCCAATAGGATCACTCCTGCTCGCCAGTCTCACCTGAAAGGGAAAAAAAAAAAGAGGGGTGAGTAACGGGGAAGTCACTCAGTGAGGTATGGGGTGCTAGACCCGCAAACCACAAACTAAGTAAATAGAACTCCCACTATGGAAGTTTAGCTCTAACACAAACAACACAATGCCTAGAGCATCACACAAAACAATCAATGCGATGATAGCATACCACTAGTCCATACACCCCGCATTTCCTCATAAGGATATACATACTCTGAGTCGCTAGTACAGTCTGTCTCTGTACCCCCGCCCATAACCAATCTGCGTCAGATGCAAACGTCTCTGCACCACGCACCACACAACAATCTGCGTCGATAGTCCGAACGTCTCCGAACCACCGCCCACCACACATAGTCCCTACTGAATATCTATATATATATATATATATAAATATATATATATATATATATATATATATTTATATCATCAATTAATATCACTCAATCCAATCACAGTTGAACTCTCTAGACCCCTAATACCAGTTTACAATGAATTAACTAATTATCAATCATGACTCAAACAGACTCAATTCAAACAGATAGATCATGCTTAGAAATCTAAACTACAATAGGAGGAATTCTACACCAGTACGGAATTTACGGAATAGACCCTCACCTTAGCAATATGGAAAGGTGGTATTTATGAAATCCTGCTCCTCAAATAGACTCCAAATTTGTAATCAGGGTAGAAAATCGAGTCAGAACGCCCTTCAAACGGTCAAAAACGGATACCCGGTGATCTGGTCAAAAAGTCAACCCGCAAGTCAAAGGTCAAGCCGGTCATCCCTTGACCAAATTGAAATCGAATCGAACCAATCAGTTTACCTTAACCGGATCCGATTTCAATTGAAGCAATCGGTTTACTTAACCCAAAAATCAATTTTAAATAACCAGCCGATTTAATCCAATTCAAAATCGATTTTCAATAACCAACCGGTTTAGAAAACCAAACCAAAATCGAATCAACCCAACCGGTTGACCCAGTCACCGAGTTGACTAGCCGGGTCGACTCGACGGAGTCACAGAGTCACCGACGATGGTCACCGGCGACAGTCACCAGCGGAGGCGGCGGAGGTACGACGGCTTACCAGAAAAGTCACCGGCGGCAACGGTGGCGGTTGGTCGGAGATGGCGGCTCCGGCGAACGGCGGCCAGCGGTGGCGCGTGGTTCTCACGCGCGGCTGCTCCGGCGACCTGCGGCGGCGCGTGAGCTACACGCGCGGGGATTCCGGTGGTGCGTGGCGGCCGGCTCTCCGGCTGATCTTCCTGCTCCTGACTCGTCTCGACGTCCCGAACATGATGGTGGCCTTGGATTTTTGAAAAACGACACAGTCAGAAAGATATGATCGGTTTTCGACACGAAAATACAAAAGGACTTGGTTACAACGGTTTTCGATGGTTACCTCCAGCGAGTAACGGTGATGGGAGGTCCGATCTCGGCTTAGGGAGCGACGGCTGGGGCTGGGCGATCTCAGATGTACTTCAACGGCTTGATTTCTGCAGAGTTTCGACGTGGTGAGTTTCTGATAAAAAAAAGAATAGCAGAGGCTCCTATTTATAGGAATTACCTAGGGTTTCCTGTGATGGACCTGGGCGCTAATGGGCCAAATTAACTGGGCCGGTAAATGGGTCGTTACAATTCTCCCCCCCCCTAATAAGGGATTTGACCCCGAATCCTGCTCACGGTCCGACTGCCCAATATCACCCTGAAAAAAGTTCTGGATACTCTTTCCTCATCTGAATCTCTATTTCCCAAGTCTCCTCTTGGATCCCATCTCTCTACCAACGGACCTTAACCATCCTTGTCATCATCCCCTGTACCGTTTTTACATGTCGCTCCAAAATCTCAACTGGCTTAATAGGTGCAGACAAATTTTTGCCGAGATCACGTGGTGGTTGCTGCAAAATGAGCTCCGGTTCTCTTACGACCTTCCTCAACACTGATACATGGAACACATCATGGAAGTCTGACAACTCCGCTGATAACTGCAATCTATATGCCACTGTTCCAATCCGCTCTACAATGGGGTACGGTCCCATATATCTCCGTTTAAGCTTCTTTAGCTTCCGAGTCTTAGATCCTCCCTGAAATGTCCTCATTTTCAGGTACACCAAGTCTCCCACCTGAAACTCTAAATCTTTTCGGCGCTTATCTGCGTAACTCTTCTGACGGTCATGAGCTTCCTTGAGTTGAGTCTTAAGCAACTCCACTTGCTCTACCGTCTCCTAGACCATTCCCGGTTCTATGACACGTCGTTCCTCCACCTCTGTCCAACAAAGTGGTGTACGACAAGGCCTACCATAAAGAGCCTCATATAGTGCCATCTCAATACTTGAATGGTAGCTGTTATTGTACGCAAACTCTGCTAGAGGTAAATACATTCCCCAGCTCCCCTCCCAATCCAAAACACAAGCCCTAAGCATATCCTCCAAAGTCTGAATAGTCCTCTTTGACTGCCCATCTGTCTGCGGATGATAAGCTGTACTCATATGGACCTTTGTCCCAAGCGCTTTCTGGAAGGCTCCCCAAAATGCAGATGTGAACTTTGTGTCCCGATCAGATACAATGCTAACAGGAACTCCATGCAACCTCACAATCTCTCTGATGTATATATGTGCCAACTGATCAGTTCCATTTGTCTTCTTGATTGCTAGGAAATGAGCAGACTTGGTGAGTCTGTTCACAATCACCCAAATAGCATTTTCCCACCATAGGTTATCGGAAGCCCAGTCACAAAATCCATAGTCAGCATGTCCCATTTCCCCTCTGGCAACGGCAGGTTCTGCAATAACCCGCTAGGCACCTGATGCTCAGCTTTAACCATCTGACACGTCTGACACTGTGATATGAATTTAGCAACATCTTTTTTCATTCCAGGCCAATGATAGTAGCGCTTCAGATCCCTATACATCTTAGTACTTCCCAGATGGATAGAAAAACGTGAGTGGTGTGCTTGCTGTAAAATTTCCTTCCTTAAAAGCTTATCGCCTGACACACAAACTCGTTTCCGGTACATGTACATTCCACTCGAAGCTGTATGGTATCCAATATTGTCACTCTCTATCTTCTTACACAAGGCCGCATCACTATCCTGAGCTTTGCGTATCCTCCACAATAAATCTGCCTACTCTAAGGCCTCAAGACCAGATGTCTCTCCCTCAACAGTAATTGCGCACAGTCTGAGACTAGCAAGTGTCCCACTAAGCTCTTAGACCTCCTTGGTTCCTGAAATATCGCTCCTCCACCTGCTTAAGGCATCTGCCACCTGATTGGCCATACCTAGATGATATGTGATATCCAAGTCGTAGTCTGCTAACAATTCTATCCACCTTCGCTGTCTCAAATTCAGATCTGCCTGAGAAAAAATATACTTCATGCTCTGGTGGTCCGTGAGGATCTGCACTTTCTCGCCATACAAATACGACCTCCAAATTTTTAGCGCAAATACATCTGCTGGTAACTCCAAGTCGTGAGTAGGGTAATTAACCTCGTGAGGTCTCAACTTGCGTGATGCATATGCAATGACCTGACCTTCCTGCATCAATACACATTCCAGACCAGTACCTGATGCGTCTGTATAAACCTCATATGGTATCCCTGGCATAGGAAGTACCAAAACTGGTGTTTCTGTCAACTGCCGCTTCAACTCGGTGAAACTCCTCGAACAAGCTTCTGTCCAAACAAACTTCACGTCTTTGCCGGTTAATTGCGTCATCGGCTTTGCAGTACTTGGCAAAACCCTTAACGAATTTCCTGTAGTATCCTGCCAACCCCAAAAAGCTGTGGATTTCAGTAGCACTCTTAGGTGTAGGCCACTCTGATGTCGCAGTAATCTTCTCCGGATCTACTGCAACTCCCGCCTCAGAAATCACGTGACCCAAAAATCCAATCTTCCTCTGCCAGAAGCTACACTTACTCAGCTTAGCAAACAACTGATGCTCTCTAAGCTTACCCAACATGATCCCCAAATGCTCTGCATGCTCCTCTCTGCTCCGAGAATAGATCAAGATGTCATCAATGAAGACAATCACACACTAATCCAGATGCTCGCGAAACATATCATTCATGAGCTTCATGAATGCTGCAGGTGCATTCGTCAATCGAAATGGCATCACCACAAACTCATAATGCCCATAACGCGTGTGGAAAGCTGTCTTCCGCACATCCTCCTCAGCTATAGCAATCTGGTGATAACCTGATGCCAAGTCGATCTTAGAGAACCATGAAGCTCCCTGCAACTGATCCAACAACTCATCGATACGCGGAAGCGGATACTTATTCTTTATTGTCACTTTGTTCAAGCCTCTGTAGTCGATACACAGTCTGAAACTCCCATCTTTCTTTTTCACAAACAATATTGGTGCTCCCCACGGTGAAGTACTCGGTCTGATAAAACCTTTATCTGATAGTTCCTCCAACTGCTTTTTCAACTCTTCCATCTCTTCTGGTGCTAAACGGTATGGAGCTCGTGAAACCGGTTCCTGTCCCTGGCTCCAACTCAATCGTAAGTACATCTCCTCTAGCTGGCGGTGGCCCTTTCAAGGCCTCAAATACATCCTCATACTCTGCAACCACTGGAATAGTCTGCAGGTAGGGCTGTCCATCCTCCTTAACCATAGAGATAGTGGCTAAGAATCCCTCAGCTCCTCGCTCTAATAGCTCCTCCGCGTGCAACATGGAGACTATAGAAATTCCCAGGTGTGTCTGAATACCATGAAAAGTAATCTTCCCATCTGAATTAGGAATATGAACTCTGGCTGTCGGACAATCCAACACTAATCGATGATGTGTCAACCAGTCCATCCCAAGAAAAACGTCATAATAATTCAGCTCCACCTCTGCTAAATCGCCATTAAAGTCAACCCCTCCAAGTAAGACCGGTACATCTCGATGAACTCTGACGGCTCCCAATCTCTCTACGCCAGCTGTCTGAATCTGTTTGGTTTTTGGCTCGAAGACACCCCGAAAAGGCCAAGACTTGACCAAACGTGAACTCACAAAACTGTGCGAAGCTCCCATGTCAAATAAGGTATGAGCTAGCTCACCTCCAACCAAAATCGATCCTACACAA
>CAJHQQ010001423.1:0-97304 GCA_905132885.1 Moricandia moricandioides | reverse complement strand
TATTATGTTTAGACTTCTCTTTTTTGGTGTTTCGAGAAAATTTAAAAGATAATTTTATATTTGATTTTAAAGGAAATTTCATTCATCCATAACTTTATATGGTGTAATTAAATCAATAAATGGTGTACCTAAAATAACACTTTGATATATATCATCTGTGAGAACAAATGCAGTTTTAATAAGAAATTTCCTTTTAATATTGAAGCTTCTGCTTTAGATGTTATACGAAGTTTAGAGTTATTTGCAGCAGATAATTTTTCTTTTAGTTTCTAGATTAAAACATTTAGGAACAAGCCCATACTTGATGCAGTTAAGGTCTGCACCAGTGTCGAACAAAGCAATTGTATCAATTTTGTAATTTTCTGGAAAAAACAATGGTAATCTTAATTTTATATTTTCGAGAAGTTTTTCTCTTAGAACAAAGAGGAAATCATTTGGGGCCATGTCTAGAGATTGAATTTGTTCTTTGAGATTTCATCTTCATTGTTTAAGCAATCATTTTCTTGTTCTTCCGAACTAGAATCATGATGATCTTTGATAGAAGATATAATTGAGTGTAAATACTCAGAATCTTGTTTATGTTTTTCTTTAAGGATTTTTAACTCATTTTCACTTCTTTTATTTCAACTCTAAGATCTTGTATTGTTGTTTTCGAGGTGTCTTTCTTTCTTTTGTTGAGAATGGTAGTGAGATCATAAGACGATTTGGAGGAAGTTGGACCATGAAATTTTGGAGAGCTATCTATTTTATTAACATCTTTTTCATTCAAAGAGGAAATGATTTTCTCAATAAATTTATGTTTTAAGCTTGAATCAAAAATGGAATTTAATATTTCAAGTTGTAATTCTTGATCTTTAGTGAGGACATAAATATTCTTTTCATTTGACTCTGAACTAGATGATGAACTACTTAGTTCATCAACCTGAAGGGCTTTTTCAGAAGCCATGGATGAGTCAGAGTCATATGATGAGGAAGAATCATTTTGTAAGAGTATATATTTTACTTGAAATTTCTTCTCCGAGGTTTAGTTCCTGTATTTTTCGACTAAATCGACAAAACTTTGAAGTGTGGCCTTTTTTATTGCATTTGAAGCATGTAAGGTTTTTATAGAAGGGTTTTTGGTTGGGGATTCTTTTGAAGGAAATTTCCTCTGGGGTTTTTTCCCTAAATTTTCACGATTTCTAAAATTCTTATATTTTCTAGAATGTCTTCTAGGCTTATTTTTAGAATAGTAATTTTTGTTGCAATCTCCTATACAAGATTTGTTACCGTGATTGGGGTATATTTCAAATTCTGTACATAAAGATCCTAATTCTACTTTTGTTCTTTTGAGTTCCCACTTAAGATGTTTCTGGAGTTTCAGGTCTTGGCATATCCTAAGACCTTCTTGTTGAACAATACTGATCAACTCTCCGTAAGTGAAATCATCATAATCTATTATTTGGGTTCCCATGGAATCTCTAATTTTGTTTCTAACTTTGTCTCCTAAAAGAGTAGGAAGACCAACTAGGAATTTTTCTTTCCAAAAAAGTTGGTTAGAATCCTGACGGAGTAAAACTCTAGAAAGAAAAGTATTTTTGTACTATTAAAAATCACTTAATTTTTTGCATTTAAGATTTGAAAGGAGCTCAGCATTTTTATCTCTAAGAATGGAAGGATCTCCTATAAAATGCAAGGTTATGGCTATGACTAATGTAGCAACAGCATCTTGTTGAGGATTTCCGAGATTATCTAGGATTGGCACATTATCTTCATCCATTTTAATTGAATCGAGGATTTCTGTTGCTGACTGGTTAGGTAATTATCCCACCATCCTTTAAGCTGTCCCGAAAAACCAGCTATGAGGAGTTCAGCTACGGTTTTATCCTCATTTCCTATTTGAGTTCTATAGGTGTTTGCTGCCATTGTCATTTTTTATGGTATCAGAGCCATGGTTGAGTAGGCGTCTAGGTTTTGAGTGATTGATAATCTATTAAGCTTCCATCGTTGGTCCTTATAGGATAAAATCTAAGTCCTCCTGAGTGTTTTACCGGTCTAAGCAAGGTCCTAAGTCCCATAGGTATTGGGAAAACAAAACCCTTCTAGACAGGATTGTAAGGAGTCATAGGTTTTCAACTTTACTGCCAAGAATGGAATCATTTTTTAGATCTTCATCATATAAATCCCAATCCGCCTCTACTTCTTCCAGATCGGAGAAGTAAGCTATAAAAGATTCGAAAAAGATAGTAACTAGTCAAGAAACAACTATAGATGATTTCCTAGGATCAATTGATAATTGGGAGATCCCAAGAGTGCATAAAGATCAAATTTACCAAATCTCGAAAATAAATTTTCTAAGAACAAATTTTTCTATTAAAACTGAGGAACGTGATATTCAACTTACAAAACCTTTTGAGACAATCCATTTATTTTCTGAAAGTGATTTACAAAGGCATAGAGAAAAGAATTTTAAATATATTCATATTGGGTTGGTTCAAGTTGGTATAAAACCGCTTTCAAAAGAAGGATTAAATACTTCAATATTAGCTATTTTAAGAGACACACGATTTAAAGTATTTGAAGATTCTTTGTTAAGCTCGGTTGAATCTAGTTTATGTACCAGACCAATTTGATTTGATTGCTATCCAAACTTTACTGTCCCTTTAAATGATAAAAATATATTAAAATCTTTGGTGTTACAAGTTAAAACACACAACTATGAAATGATTGAAGGATCAATTCCAATAGCTCTAATTTTTAGAGTTCATTACAAAGCTATGACGAGTGCTTTCTCGTTAAAAGTAAAACTTTCCAGAAAAAAAGGGGAGACCTTGTTACTTCAAACAGATCTTTCGAGATCCAACTCCGTTACTCCAAGATCCATCTAGTGGAAAGATATAAATCTTCCAGACGAATGGTTCCTCGAAGGAGCTGTCCAACCAAAACTCCCTACACGTTTAAAACATATTGAGCAATTTCGTGATGGAAAAGTAAAGTTGTCATTTATCAGAAATAACCAAGATAGAATTGATGAATATTTGTGTGAATCTGCTTCTAATCCAGAAACTATTGATTTAGGAAGAGTCTCACAATTAGGTCATGATTTTGTCAGAGAAGAAAAAATAATGAATTTTCGTCCCCGGTTTTCAACCTCAGATATTCCAAATTCTGTTTTAAGAAATGTTAACTTTCAATCACATACCAAAACCGGTTACTCTGTAGAAAACGATCTTTCACAAAATGAATTTAACTCAAAATCTGAGCAACCAAGTCCAACTTTTTCAGCCATTACAGATAACATGTTAAATGAATTAAATGTTTTAGAAAAATAATTTCGATTGAAAAAGAGCTTTTAAGAGAAGATTTTTACTCTGAAAATAATAGTCAAAAGAGGCTTTGGTTCTCCAAGAACTTTATAAAAGAAAGAAACAACATTCAGAATAAATTTTACAATTATCTACAAACACATAAAGTACATATTTTATTTTTTAACTGGTTTGAAGATTATGCTTCTGAAAACAAAATAAATTTCCCTTTTTCTAAAACAGTCAACCCAATTACTAGTCGCAATAAAACTCCTGAATGGGAAACACTTGCTAATGGTAAAATTATTCGCTCCAACCATCCTCTTCCCCAAGGGATAAAACTAGATTGGTTAGGAACCCCAATCGAAGCAATTCCTTTTAAGCGACCTCAAGAAGATGATAAAGCTAATGTAAAAAAATATTATTGTTCAAAACAATTTTTCAAACACTAATCTTGGTACAATAAGTAAGCAACTTGATAGGATTGAGAAATCAATACAAAATCAACACCATAGTCCAGTGGAATCTCCTTCGGAAAAGAAAAGCAAAAGTCCCATGTTTAAACCTTTCCAAATTTCCAATTCAAGTGTCAAAACTTACCTAGACACAGATCTAGAATTCATCCGTGCTCTCCAAACTCAATTAAGTAAAGTTGAAATAGGAGAAAGTAGCATGCCACATATTTCTGATATTCCCGACACTCCTACTTCAAAACCCCAAATAAATACCCTAGCCAACGATTCAGACATTAGTGAATGCTCTGATCAAAATCATGTCCCAAAAATAAACCGTCTTGATTGGCAAAACCATCGAGATCGTCAATTAATCTCGGCCCCTGATCTAGGACAAATCCAACCAATAGAGCAATCTAGGTTTAACTCATCGTCAGTCTATGACTGGAATATCGATGGTATATCTGAGTATAATATTTTAAGCTTCCTCCAAAAAATGAAAATGGTAGCAAACGCCTATAGAACTCAAATAGGAAATGAGGATAAAACCGTAGCTGAACTCCTCATAGCTGGTTTTTCGGGACAATTTAAAGGATGGTGGGATAATTACGTAACCAGTCAGCAACAAACAGAAATCCTCGATTCAATTAAAATGGAAGAAGATAATGTGCCAATCCTAGATAATCTCGGAAATCCTCAACAAGATGCTGTTGCTACATTAGTCATAGCCATACCCTTGCATTTTATAGGAGATCCTTCTTCTTAGAGATAAAAATGCTGAGCTCCTTTCAAATCTTAAATGCAAAAAATTAAGTGATTTTCAATGATACAAAAATACATTTCTTACTAAAGTTTTACTCCGTCAGGATTCTAACCAACCTTTTTGGAAAGAAAAATTCCTAGCTGGCCTTCCTACTCTTTTAGGAGACAAAGTTAGAAACAAAATTAGAGATTCCATGGGAACGCAAATAATAGATTATGATGATTTCACTTACGGAGAGTTGATCAGTATTGTTCAACAAGAAGGTCTTAGGATATGCCAAGACCTGAAACTCCATAAACATCTTAAGTGAGAACTCAAAAGAACAAAAGTAGAATTAGGATCTTTATGTAAACAATTTGAAATAGACCCCAATCACGGTAACAAATCTTGTGTAGGAGATTGCAGCAAAAAAATACTAGTCTAAAAATAAGCCTAGAAGACATTCTAGAAACTATAAGAATTTTAGAAATCGTGAAAATTTAGGGAAAAAACCCCAAAACAAATTTCCTTCAAAAGAATCCCCAACCAAAAAACCCTTCTATAAAAACATTACATGCTTCAAATGCAATAAAAAAGTCCACACTTCAAATTTTTGTCACTTTAGTCGAAAACTCCAGGAACTAAACCTCGGAGAAGAAATTTCAAGTAAAATATAGAATCTCTTACAAAATGATTCTTCCTCATCATATGACTCTGACTCATCCATGGCTTCTGAAAAAGCCCTTCAGGTTGATGAACTAAGTAGTTCATCATCTAGTTCAGAGTCAAATGAAAAGAATATTTATGTCCTCACTAAAGATCAAGAATTACAGCTTGAAATATTAAATTCCATTTTTGATTCAAGCTTAAAACATAAATTTATTGAGAAAATCATTTCCTCTTTGAATGAAAAAGATGTTAATAAAATAGATAGCTCTCCAAAATTTCATGGTCCAACTTCCTCCAAATCGTCTTATGATCTCACTACCATTCTCAACAAAAGAAAGAAAGACACCTCGAAAACAACAATACAAGATCTTAGAGTTGAAATAAAAGAAGTGAAAATGAGTTAAAAATCCTTAAAGAAAAACATAAACAAGATTCTGAGTATTTACACTCAATTATATCTTCTATCAAAGATCATCATGATTCTAGTTCGGAAGAACAAGAAATGATTGCTTAAACAATGAAGATGAAAATCTCAAAGAACAAATTCAATCTCTAGACATGGCCCCAAATGATTTCCTCTTTGTTCTAAGAGAAAAAACTTCTCGAAAATATAAAATTAAGATTACCATTGTTTTTTCCAGAAAATTACAAAATTGATACAATTGCTTTGTTCGACACTGGTGCAGACCTTAACTGCATCAAGTATGGGCTTGTTCCTAAATGTTTTAATCTAGAAACTAAAGAAAAATTATCTGCTGCAAATAACTCTAAACTTCGTATAACATCTAAAGCAGAAGCTTCAATATTAAAAGGAAATTTCTTATTAAAACTGCATTTGTTCTCACAGATGATATATATCAAAGTGTTATTTTAGGTACACCATTTATTGATTTAATTACACCATATAAAGTTATGGATGATGAAATTTCCTTTAAAATCAAAATATAAAATTATCTTTTAAATTTCTCGAAACACCAAAAAAGAGAAGTCTAAACATAATAAAAGCTTGTTCAATACAAGAAAATTTTATAAACTCTTTAATCCATAGTAAAACCTACCACTTAGAACATTTGAAATCAGAAGTTTTACTTCCAAAAACCTTAGAAACCTTAAATTCAAAAGTAATAAAAGAATTTTTTTTAAACTTAAATAAATTATTTGAAAAAGAAATTTGTTCAGATTTACCAACTGCTTTTTGGAATCGAAAACAACATATTGTTGATTTACCTTATGATGAAAATTTTCTTGAAAAAGAAATTCCCACAAAAGCTCGTGCAATTCAAATGAACTCAGAATTAGAAAAACATTGTAGAAAATAAATTTCGGATCTTCTAGAAAAAGGATTGATTTCGAAATCAAGATCTCCTTGGTCTTGTGCTGCTTTTTATGTAAATAAGAACTCTGAAATTGAAAGAGGAACCCCAAAATTAGTAATTAATTACAAACCTTTAAACACTGCTTTAAAATGGATTAGATATCCAATACCATAAAAAAAATTTACTTCAAAGACTTCACTCTGCCCACATATTCTCAAAGTTTGATATAAAATCAGGATTTTGGCAAATCCAGATATCTGAAAGTGATCGTTATAAAATAGCATTTACAGTCCCTTTCGGTCAATACCAATGGAACGCAATGCCATTTGGTTTAAAAAATGCACCTTCTGAATTTCAAAGAATCATGAATGATATTTTCTCTGATTATTCAAAATTTTGCATTGTCTACATTGATGATATACTAATATTCTCACATTCTATTGATGAACATTTCAAAAATCTCAAAACATTTTATTATGTTGCAAGAAAAAACGGCTTTTTATGTAAATAAAAACTCTAAAATTGAAAGAGGAACCCCAAAATTAGTAATTAATTACAAACCTTTAAACACTGCTTTAAAATGGATTATATATCCAATACCAAATAAAAAAGATTTACTTCAAAGACTTCACTCTACCCACATATTCTCAAAGTTTGATATAAAATCAGGATTTTGGCAAATCCAGATATCTGAAAGTGATCGTTATAAAATAGCATTTACAGTCCCTTTCGGTCAATACCAATGGAACGCAATGCCATTTGGTTTAAAAAATGCACCTTCTGAATTTCAAAGAATCATGAATGATATTTTCTCTGATTATTCAAAATTTTGCATTGTCTACATTGATGATATACTAATATTCTCACATTCTATTGATGAACATTTCAAAAATCTCAAAACATTTTATTATGTTGCAAGAAAAAATGGCTTTTTATGTAAATAAAAACTCTGAAATTGAAAGAGGAACCCAAAAATTAGTAATTAATTACAAACCTTTAAACACTGCTTTAAAATGGATTAGATATCCAATACCAAATAAAAAAGATTTACTTCAAAGACTTCACTCTGCCCACATATTCTCAAAGTTTGATATAAAATCAGGATTTTGGCAAATCCAGATATCTGAAAGTGATCGTTATAAAATAGCATTTACAGTCCCTTTCGGTCAATACCAATGGAACGCAATGCCATTTGGTTTAAAAAATGCACCTTCTGAATTTCAAAGAATCATGAATGATATTTTCTCTGATTATTCAAAATTTTGCATTGTCTACATTGATGATATACTAATATTCTCACATTCTATTGATGAACATTTCAAAAATCTCAAAACATTTTATTATGTTGCAAGAAAAAACGGCCTTGTTGTTTCCAAAACAAAAATGTCCCTATTTCAAACTAAGATCAGATTTTTAGGTCACTACATATCACAAGGTATAATAACCCCTATTGAAAGATCCTTAGAATTTGCAAATAAATTTCCCGATAAAATTATTGATAAAAATCAATTACAAAGGTTCCTTGGAAGTCTCAATTATGTTTTAGATTTATGTCCTAATATTAATAGAATAGCTAAACCCTTACACAATCGTCTAAAGAGAAATCCATCTCCTTGGACAAAATAACATACTGAAATAGTTCAAAGGATTAAAAAACATGTCTTAAAAATCCCATGTCTGCACATAGCAGATCCGAATTTAGAAAAAATCGTAGAAACAGATGCTTCAGATGTAAGTTATGGGGGTATTCTTAAACAAAAGAATTTAGATGGTCGCAAAAGTATTGTGCAATTTATGTCATCACACTGGAACGATACCCAAAAGAACTATTCTACTATCAAAAAAGAAATCGTAAGTATAGTTTTGTGTATTCAAAAATTTCAGAGTGATCTTTTAAATAAAAAAAAATATATTTTAAGAATTGATTGCAAAAGTGCTAAAGATGTTTTACAAAAAGATGTGAAAAACCTTGCATCAAAACAATTTTTTGCGCGATGGCAAGCGATTTTGAGTATTTTTGATTTTGAAATTGAATTTATAAAAGGAGATTCGAACTTTGTCCCAGATTTCTTGACACGAGAGTTTCTCCAAAACATGTACAATGCCTTCGAAGAAGATGATTGACAAAGGCAAGGGAATTCCCGAAACCAATCTCAGAAAAACCCGAAAAAACAAACACTCAACCAAAAACAGAACCCTCGATCTCAGTTATAAAAAGAGTGCAAAAAATGAAGAAATACCAAACACACCAAAATCTCTCCAATCTCGAGAAGATATCATGAACCAAATGTTACAGTTACAAAAAGCTGACGAGCTTAGTTTTTCAAAACAAGAGTCGGGAGAATCTTCCAAAAACCTCCCTTCTCAAACTATTTCAAAATATAACGAGGTCCCTTCAAAAATGATTTCAAGAGAAAACCAGACCTCAAAAATTGTTTCAAAACCTTCAAATAATTCACAAATTATTCTGAAGGAGATTTCCCAAACCACTCCATTGGAGTATTTTGAAAAACATATATATCAAAATATTATAAATATCGAAAAAGGCTTTTTTGTAAGAAATGATCCGTTCTTGACAATCGAAAAATATTTTGGCAAAAACAATTTCTTTAAACCACATAATACAGATAAAACTGTGTTATTCTTTCAAACCATTCTGGAAATTACAGACTCAGCGTCCTTCAAACACTTTTATCTAAACGAAAACCACATTGATGCTGCTTATTCCACATTCAAAATCCATAAAATAATTGCGCCATGTGATTGGGAATACGATCTTAACGACAATCTAAATTTTCCAGAAGATCTTAAAAATCTCCCTTGTTACAATGTCTCCTTTAACTATTGGGATTATTGTCAGGCATGGTACAATTCTTTCTTTATCCAATCTCCAAAACACAAACACACGTTGTTGATCTTCTTTGACACCACATGTAACTTATCTAAATCTCCCTATTGGTTCATGCCATGGTGGAACTACTTTGGTTCTGTCACAGAAATATTTAAAACTAATGTCCAAAAATCATTCCAAATCTTCAAGACAAATTTCATTCCGTTTGAAGAAGAAAAGAAATTTCCACCACTAGCCCTCTTCCACTCAAAATTTCATTTTCCTTGGGTATTTTCATGGACCCTTGAATTTACTTATGATCCAATTCTTGTTATCCGACGAAAATTTAGAGTCAAATGGTGGGATAAATACAAAATCCCCTCAAACCTTTACCCATCAAATATCCTTACCTGGATAAATGAACAAAATTCTAAAATCCAAACACTTAACCAAACACCAAAACAAACACCAGAGACAACCTTTTTCCTGGCTCAAAAATCCAAAATGCTAGCAATGTTGGCAGGTGCAAAATCTGAAGAAGAAATCAAGGTGATTGCCTCTACCGTCAATGTCAGATCAAATCTCTCGTACTTCGGGAAGTGACTCAGGGTCCCAAGTGCCGGATATCGATGAAGAAATCTTCGGCAACAGTGGAGTAAAAATCTCTCCCCAAGAAATACAAATCTCCTCAGTATCCAAAACGTATCTTACGGTTACATTGTTACGAATATTTTCCACGATCTCTTGTCGCAATACCCGACAAAAATCAAAAAAAAAAACAAAAAACAAATAAGTGTTATCTTCTGTAGCCATGATGACTAAGGTCCACCACCAGCAGACAACAAACAATTATGGAGCTTAATGGAGCAATCTTTTGCTAGTGGAGTTATCCATATATTGTATTTTATTTTTATATTTATTAGAGTGTATAATTGTAAACTCCTATATAAAGGAGTCCTTGCTTCAGTTGTAAACCAAGTTCTCATTCTCTCATTTTCATACTCTTTCATCCATATCCTCTCTTGCTTCCTCTCCCATCCTTGTAATAGAGAACAATGCTACGATCTCCTTTTAAGTAAGTTTTTAATAAATAAAGTTTCAATCATATTTTCTTATGTTTATTTTCTTATTTTAAAGTTTATGCTTTGTGTTTAATTGGCTGGTCTAACCGCCCATATTTCTGTTTTATTATATTAAGTCTTTAATTATGCTATCTTTCATTCCGATTTCTTATGGTAATAAAATAACATAATTAAAGATTACCATAATTATGGGAGAGATTTTAGAAAGATAGCATAATTAAAGACATAATATATATATATATATATTATGGTAATCCATATATATATATCGAGTTGTTTTAAGTGTCTTTGTAGCTTCATGTACATTCTCGAGAATTTTGGAGAATATGAAGCCATTTGGAACATCAAGAGAAATGAAGCTGAAAAGACAATGTCAAAGTCAAATTTAGGAGTGAGTGTCGAACGACACTCATATTGGTGTCGGTCGACACCTGTACTGATCCAGAAAAGCCAACTCGAATTAGTGGAGTGTCAAGTTATTGCAATTTGGCCTAGAAGTTTTCCTTATTTACAAAAATGCCTAATTTGTGTTTTACTCTATACTAGTTGTTTATAAGCCATTGTTTAGACGACCTTTAACAGTACACTAGATTTGGAGAGACAATTGGAACTCCTTCAAATTCTTCTTTGAACTCCAGTTTTAGTATTTTATCTTTGCAATTTATTTAGTACTCCATTATGCTTTCATTGATCATTTTGAGTAATCATCTTGTTAGATTTAGAGATTTTCTAGGATTTATGGGGATTTGTTAATTGGTAAAACTGCCAGGGTTATATGATTTAATTTTTCATCGGATTGCTATTTAGGCTAGTTTTTGGACTAATTAATTAGAACCTTGATCTTATGCTAGTTGGTATACACGACAGTGTAACCGATTATCTGAATTGAATCATGATGAGCTAAATACTTATTCACAATGACATCTGGTCTAGGAAATTAGTGAACAAACTGAATTTGGAATTAAAGCTTATCTGAATTTTAGAATTCACAACGAGGGTTGGTTTTCTAGGATTAAGACACTGATAGTTTCTAAAGCGAAAGCTGGTTAACTTACAATTTTGATTTGATTTCCAGATGGCTCGTAATGGACCTTTAGCATCGATTGATTGCAGTTTTTAATTGCTTGATTGATTTTCCTAGATCTGGCGTTTTCTCATCTATTTTACAACTGTTTTATTTACTGCTTTATATTGCTTGCCTAGCGTAATCGAAAGTCATAAGTTTATTAAGTGATCATAGTTTCTTTGAATTCGATCCCTAAGTACTCAAAATGAATTCTGAAATTGCTGAGTTTCTCTTAGGATAAAATGTATTTGTTTGTAAACCCTAGTTCTAGTTGCATGCTTTTATAGTCGAAAGTTAATAGTAGTCAATCCCGCTCTTCTATGGTTTCGGAGTTATATCCTTCTATATCCTGAAATATGAAAAGATATACCTTGGTAGAAGTTTTCCATTTTACCTGGAGGCATGAGAAAATAAGACCTAGAGGCCAGAAGACGTTGAAGCAGAAGAAGAAAGTCGGCGCCCTTCTCTAAGCAGGAGGATGACCTATTGGATTAATTATCCCCAACAGTTTTCCCATTATCTTCCGAGTTCATGTCTGAAATCGGGAAATAACATGTACCTTTCGGTCGGCCAGAATCATACCTTTATAACAAGTTTTCGGGTGATGTGAGGACCATGACGCCTCTTCTTAGTGAGGACCATTCCAGAATCCAGTAAGCGATGCTTTATTTTGAAGGCATATAATAATGGAAGAGATCAGAATCTATTGAGTTGCTTGTCTCAAAGCCTCATATGATTATATGATATTATGGGAATCATGGTTCTAGATTCACATTACAATGGTTTAAGAAATCCGTTTTATGGCACGTGGCCTGAGTGTTGTCTGGGAAAGTAGGCATGTAACGTGGTATCTGATAGGAATCTTATGGTCTAGGAGGCATATGGCATGACCATATGGTGTACTTGTCGATGTACTTATTGTTTATGAGAAGGATTTCATGGCCTGCACGAGTATATGAACTCATGGAGTGCTACAATGTGAAGAGACCTTATTTTGATTTGCGATGAGCACATAGATCCACCTTAGCTAACAAGGAGGATTTTTGTCTTACAATTACTTGAAGAGGGATGATTTACCCAGGGGCAGGAGGAAAGCATTGTGGAGGAGTTCTCCTTGGTATGTATTTCAACTCGTACTTGCTGTTGAGACTTTTGTACATTCTCTTGCCTTTTGGATTCCCTTTCTTGTAGGTGTTATTGTTGCACTCGATGGAATACGATTTCAACGTTGAAGGATATCTGATTTTTGAAAATTTATCGATCTTTGTGTTTTGTCACCATTCCTTTTATACAAGCGACATACATCAGGTGAATCTATTTGATTTTGAATAGGTGAGATATTTTAGGAAATCTTTGGCTCGATTTTGCAGAATGAGGAGTATATACTCCAACTGGGTTCATGCTATACATATCTTGTTGTTTTTGGCTACCCGAAAGAGATGGAAGAATGCCCAAGCTTTACTTATTTCCATGCTTCCTTTCTGGGAGACCGCTTGTCACATCTCCAGACCTGGATAAGGTCATCAGGATAGACCATGGTTCGAGGAAACGAACCAGACAGGTCATAAGACCTAAAGGCAAGCATTCCATTGTCTGGAAGGAAGGTTAAGTACATTAGGAGACAACACTACAAGAAAACACCTCGATTCCTGGGGACATTTTCCTCGGAATGTCGTCGGAATCAAGCGATTCCGACGATATTCCGAACAAAAATTCCCTCGGAAAAATTTCCTCGGAATCACAGTTTTCGTCGGAATTTCCTCAGAATATTCCGAGGAAATTCCGACGGACACAATTCCGAGGACATTCCGAGGAAGCTTTTCGATGGAACCATTGGTCGGAATTCCCACGGAAATTTCAGAGGAAGCAACCGTCGGGACATTCCGAGGGAAGAAATTGCTTGGAATTTTCCCAGGAAGCAATCCGTCGGGATATTCCGAGGACTTCTAACCCTCGGAAATTCCGAGGGAAGACGTTCCTCGGAATATTCTGACGGATTGTCTTCCTGGGAATATTCCGAGGAAATTCCGAGGAACAGTGTCCCTCAGAATATTCCGAGGAATGATATTCCTCGGAATATTCGTACTATTTAATTTTTTTAAAATAATATAAATTTATTTTTTTAAAATTAAAATTTGAAAATAAAATTAATATTTTTTAAATTGAAAATTGAAATTTAAATAAAAAACATAATATAGATAATGTTAAAAAGTAATATTCGAAACAGAAATTCAAAACATAAACAAGAAATAAAAAGAACTACTCCTCGTCCTCGTCGTCGTCGTCGTCGAAGTTATGGTCTGGAAATTTCTTCATGAACGCCTCCATCATCCTCTCAGTCTGCCTCTTTTATGCCTTACTAGCAGCCTCTTGAGCCGCCATCTTCGCCTCCAACATAGCGATGCGGTCATCCTTATCCTTCAGTTGATCTATCAGCATAGGATCAACTGGCACATGGGATGTAGAAGGAATCGGCTTGGATCGACGACCCAAACCGACCAAACGTCCCTTCTTCTTTGGAATCGCCTGAAAAAGAAAATTTAAAATTATAATCATAGAAAAAAGATTATAAAATAAATAAATGAATTGAATATTTAGAAAATATCTTACCGATACAAGAAGCTCGTCGATTTGAACTTTGGAGAGGGCAGTCGATGCAGTGGATGTGGAGTCGAGATCGGCTTGGATCTGGGAGAGACGGGCCTCTTCGTCTTCCCTCATACTGTCCACCAGGGAGACCACTTCCTTCGCATGACCATCATCAATCTGGCCCGTCGTCTTGTTGGTGTGGATCCTCTTGTACAAATCGTAATCACCCACGGTCTCGCCATCATTTTCTTCCGCCTAGGAAAACACATAAGTTAAAAAAAACATTAGAATACAGAAAAAAATAAAAATATTTTAAATTTAGAAGAAAAGGAGTTTCAACTTACCAATTTGTCCGCGAGAGTGGGAATAGACTGAGCACCCAAATTGTGCACGAAGATGCCCTTCCCGCCACGATCGCTCTTGCGGTTGGTGGAGTTGGTGTTAGAGATCTCCTTCGTCTCGGTCTTGTTCCAATGGATACACAACTCCTGCCAGACCGTCGTGTTGATCGACTTTGGGACCTTTTAATGAAAAAAAAATATGAAAAAGTTAAATAGAATGAAAAATATATTAATAAAGTAAAAAAGATAATACCTTATTCTTGAGCCACTTCTGCTTCCACTCATATATTTGTCGTCCATAGTTCTCCATACACTTATGGATGAAGGCGTTACGGATGAACGACGTGTTATCGGGATACCAGGTGAACTCTTGCTGAAAAAAAACATGATTAGTAAAAATATAATATTAAAGAAAAAAAAGAAATTTAAAAAAGTTAGAATTCTTACAGCAAACTGACGAAACCACAACTCCTTCTCGTTGTCAGGCATCACCGAGAAGGTTTTGTATCCCCTCCTGAGGTCGGATTACATCATCCTGTTGATCCAAGCGCTGATCCCGTTATGGGATCGGTCGAACCTAATATTAGAAACAAATTATTAATAATGAATCAAATTTTTAAAAGAAAGAAAAAAAAACTTTCACTTACCAAGTCTGTCTGTGTCCCCTAGGATACTGAGTGAGATAGGGGAGATGCTCACGACCTGGCTGTTGCACCAGCTGTGCAACAAACATCACTCCTGGAGCGACAGGAGGCTCGGGAATGTCCGGAAAGTCGTGAACGACAGGAGGAGCCTCATCAGCAATCGGAGGAACCGTCTGATGAACCGGAGCGGGATGGATGTTCTGCGATGATGAAGAGGAACCCCGAGTGGACGAAACCCGAGAAGGGGTCGTCGAAGGAGCACGGCCTCGCGGTGCGGAACGACGAGGTCGAGCCCTCGTACTCTGCTCACCAGAATCCCTATAATTTTTTTAAAATAAAGATTTAAAATTAGTTTTTAAAAATATAAATGAAAAATTAAGTATTAAAAGAATATTTAAATTAATATAGAAATAATTAAAAAATAAAAATTGTTATAAAAATACAATAATAGTTTCACAATTAAAAAAAATATTTATAAATTATAAAAATGGCTAAAATAATTATTAAATTACTTTTAAACTTACTTATAAATTATAAATTATAAAAATATTTATAAATTATAAAAATGGCTAAATAATTATTAAATTACTTTTAAACTTACTTATAAATTATAAATTACTTTTAAACTTACTTATAAATTATAAATTATAAAAATATTTATAAATTATAAAAATGGCTAAAATAATTATTAAATTACTTTTAAACTTACTTATAAATTATAAATTACTTTTAAACTTACTTATAAATTATAAATTATAAAAATATTTATAAATTATAAAAATGGCTAAAATAATTATTAAATTACTTTTAAACTTACTTATAAATTATAAAAATTATTTTAATAATTATAAAAATCCAAATATATATTTTAATATTAAAAACATTTTGGTAATTGCAAAATTGAATTTTAAAAACAAAATCAAATTCCCTAAAACCCTAATCAAAATCAAATTCCCTAAAACCTAATCAAAATCAAATTCCCTAAAACCCTAATCTAAATCAAATTCCCTAAAACCTAACAATCTAACAATCTAACAATCCTAACAATCTAATAAACCTAACAATCTAAATCTAACAATCTAATCTCA
The DNA here is from genome assembly GCA_905132885.1 of Moricandia moricandioides. Taxonomy (NCBI): domain Eukaryota; kingdom Viridiplantae; phylum Streptophyta; class Magnoliopsida; order Brassicales; family Brassicaceae; genus Moricandia; species Moricandia moricandioides. Next base: position 81,201 of record CAJHQQ010001423.1, on the reverse strand, counting down.
ATCCTAACAATCTAAATTCCCTAAAAACCTAAGAAAATCGGATCTAGAACTTACATGGGGATTAGGAACGAATTTAGGGGTGGATTTGGAGGGGATTCGCCGGAAAATCGCAAGGGAGGAGAGAAATCGCCGGAAAATCGCAAGGGAGGAAGAGAGAAAACAGAGAAAGAGAGAATGGGGAAGAAGAAGAACAGTCTCGGGTTTAAAACCCGAAATTTCCGAGGGAAAATGAATCCCTCGGAATTCCGTCGGAATCCCCAATATTCAACTTTTCGCGAAAATTTTGGCGGTTTGGTTTCCCGGGTAATGAAAATTTTCGAGGGCCCTCGGAATTCTCTAGAATCAGAGAATGTTCTCTGCATATGTTCCTATTGGTGAGGCTGTTCCTCGGAATTTCCTAGGAAATTTCCTAGGAAATTCCTAGAAAATTCCGAGGAACCATAGTTTAGGGTTTCAAAATCCAAGATTTAAAACTTTAGACCATTCCTTGAACAATTTAGCAGTTTTTCCTAGGGTAACATTGACAATAGATGGCAAATAAACGTTGAAATTACAAAATTATTGACATGAGTGCAAGTATTGTCGTTTCTGTTCATTAAAGTGTATAAGTGTTTATCTTGTTGTTTGGGGATCTAGTTGATACAATCGGAAAAGTGTCTATTAATTGGTACAACACCAATGTCTTGTCCCATAATCAATCCAAGACACTTAATAAGGCTTATGAAAGTCTTGTGGAAATCGTAAATCGGTGTTTTCGATTGTAAATCATCATTCCCTCGGAATTTCCTAGGAATTTTCCTAGGAAATTCCGACGAAATGATGGTTTTCCTCGGAATTTCCTAGGAATATTCCTAGGGAATTCCGAGGGAAATAAACCCTACGAGCAAACCCCTAAATCCGATTTTTACAAGGCAAAATTTCCTAGGAAATTCCGAGGAACACCCTGCAGGTCCTCGGAATTTTGAAAAAAAAAAAAAAAAAAAAAACTATACTACTCTGAACCCGAGTCATCATCATCACCACCAGATGAATCTGAATCTGGATCTTGGTGAAACTATCCAATCTCTGGTTCATCCTCGACGTGAACGACGGCTTCGTCTCCAAAATTGGTAAAATCGATAACAAGATCAACTGCAGCTACATCTCCTGTTGCACTTAAGTTGCCGGATGTGTTTGGTTGGAGTGGGTCTTCCAGCTCAGAACTTCTCTGAACTCGGCTTCTCGGGTTGAGTGATGTAACAGTGACCCATGGATCATCTCTATTTGTAACCCGGGGGTACTTGATATAACAAACCTGTAACATTTTAAATTTGTTAATTAATGATGATGAAGCAAATATTGAAAATAATTGACATCTATATTTTTAATTACATGATCGGCCTGAGAAGCAAGAATGAAAGGATCGTAATATGGTAGCTTTCGCCTCGAATGTACTGATGTAACACCAAATGCATCTGTTCTAACACCTCGATCCGGAGTGTTGTCATGCCAATCACAATAGAAAACAGTGCACCGCAATCCAACCATGCCCGGATACATGATTTCCAAAATCTCGCTTATGTTTCCGTAGTATACATCATCTCCAGATGCAGAGCAAACACCAGCATCATAAGTCATACTCGAACGTCTCCTCTTAGAAGTTGTGAATGCATATCCCCGAGAAGCAAATCTCGGATATGACTTCACCACATACTTTGGGCCCCACACCATCTCGCGTAGCCAATCGTCAAATGTTTCACCTCTGGCCATACCATCAGACACCTTTGAATAAAACATATGTTTATCTCTCATATTAGTATAAAAATGTGGTAAATAGTATAAAAATTTGTTTAAAGCACTCACATAAGTAAGCATCCATCGAGCAAATTCTCTCTGCTTCAGTGCTTCTAGTTCCTGTTCTGTGGCGTATCTATTTTCAAACCGCTTTTCCGCCATGAAAATCCTGTACATATAATTTCTCATCGGATTTTCCTCGGTTTATTTCGAGGGACTTTTGTCCCTCGGAATTTCATCGGAAAATTCTGAGGGAAAGTGTATTCCTCGGAATTTCCTAGGTATATTCCGAGGAAACACATAAATTGTGTTTCCTAGGAATTTCCTCGGAATATTCCGAGGAACCAACGTTCCCTCGGAAATTCCCTCAGTATCGCGCTGTTTTCTTGTAGTGACAAATACTTACTCAAAAAATAAGGTTACAAGGTAGGAAGAGCTGGATGAGTGATAGGGCAGCTCGGTATTGATTACAAGGAGCTGGATCAGGTTGACGAATCTGGACTCAGCTTGGGCTAGCTCACATTGAGTATGGTCAGCTCCCTAAGCTGGACCACTAGCTCAATCAGATGGACCAACTGGGGACCAGCTCATATCAGCTGGATGGAGTGTTAAGGTCTTGGGCGGTTGGACCAGTCCGAGCCATGGTCGGGCCAGCCGGTTAGGTCATGTGGTCCAGCCACTGAGCCAATGGTGTGGGCAATCTATGGACACGATCCAAGGTCTTGAGGATGGGTTAAAGCCCATCTAGGATATTCTGGGGGACATTTATATGCGAACAAGGGTGAGTAGTGGCAGTTATAGGCCAGTGATGCGATGTGGCAAAAAGGTGTCTTTTCGCCCACCAAATGGCATCTCCTCGGCCTAGGCAGTTACCCCTGCCTTCTTCTATAAATATATGGACCCTGGAAATAAAAGGAGATCATTTCCATAATTAAAATACAGAGATAAAGGTGAGAGAGAGAAATATAGAAAGAAAGAGAGTGAGAAATCGACCATACAAGGTTGGTATTGTGGTGGTTAATCAACTACAAGGTGGAGATCGATTATGGAAAGGAAAGGCCGACTGGAATAAGAACCAGAGGCAAAGATAAAGTGTTGTAAAAGGTCTTTAAGATTCAATAGCACACGTTCAAGGTAATAGGGGTGGCCATGGAACCATCGCCCACAACAATCGATCGGTTCGATCGGATTGTTGGACCAGTTTTGCATTGGTTGCATCCAATATCTTCCTTCTATATTTCAATTACTTTCTCTTCATCTTATAGTCATTATTTTCATGAGGAATGGTGTTGTTTGGTGTCGGAATAGGCTTGGTAAAGAGCCAAGGTCATGTCCGAATGGAACCAACCACAAACCATGGTTAATGGCTGATTGGACGAATGGTCCGATGGGTCTTAACCATGAATCGGTTTTCCTTTGTTTTGGAAAGGGGAATTCCGTGGGTTTATTGGGTGTGGATTGGATATTGGGATATGTCCTTGATTCTTTCCAAATAGATTGGACCAAGTCCCAATGGATCAGTTGCAGAACTGGTCCGGTCGACCAGAGAATGGATCGGTTGGACTAGGCAGTTTGTGTAAAGACCAACACGGTAATTTTGCACATGAAATGGTGAACCTAGGCCTTTTTCCAGTTCAGGTAAGAAGTCCAAGGCCATTGGCCGGACCTAGGTTGGATCCCCGGATGGTTAGATCATACCTAAGTTAGGGCGGTTGAGTTAAACGGTTGGAACAACCCAAAAGGTACGTGTTTCCAAAGAACACGAGATTCCAATGGGTATGAGTACCCAAGGGGTACAAGTTACCAAAGGTTACAAGTGTTCAAAGGTTTCAATTTACCAAGAGGTACGAACGTGTCGTGATCCAAAAGGTACGAATGGATCGTAACCAAAGAGGTGTGATTGTTCAAGGAAGGGTTGTGTATGATCTGATCATGATGGCTCTTTGAGAGTCCATTCTTTTCTCATTGTTTGACATACGATAATACTCAGATATTGACCAGGTGGTTATTCCAGCTCCATTAAAGCGCTATCATCCTTTAGGTTTTATAGGTATCAGTCCCCGTTCCGAGATAAGGGAGAATGACATCTCCAAGATTCAGAGGAAGTACTCCTTGCCTTTGTTGATGAGCTTACAGATTCCGACCAGGTTGGAACGTACTTCTGACAGAGGGACGGACAAAATCGCCATTTCAAGGACTTTTGAGGCAGGATCCTAGGAGAGGTACCCGCTTTGATAGACGAGGTTTCTTCATATTTTTTGTTTCTCCCTCGCAGCCCAACCCGTTCACTTGGAGAACATTGATCGCCATATAGGTGTTGGGCGAGTTCCACATCATTACTTTTGCATATACGAGATATTATACTCGTATTAATTTGGGCAAAAAGAAGAGATTTTATCACTTTTGTTCTCGCGGAAGCCAGTCAACAATTGAGGAGCCGTTGAAAGGGGTGAAGGGTAGTATGCCCTTTGGTAGACATTGGAAAATTAGGTATAAGTTTATGAAGAATAGTGACACGTTAAACTTTCTTTTGTTATGGCGTTGTGTGGGTGAGTTACATGACGCTGGATCTTGGGCCACTTCTTTTGCTATTTTTGACTAATGTGTTTATTATGATCATAGTTGTTTCACGTCCAGTGTCATTCGAGGGGGAAGTTTGGTGAATAGGCGCTAAGCCTGCCAAGAAAATGGAGATGGGTGACATGCTTGATAACTTGAGAGGTTCTGCTCTGCAACCATATATGAGATAAATTTCCTTTCCCGAGGATCCATTATCGCCATATAGATAAAGTTTTCCAGGCTATTGTCCTCATGAATTTTTATCTTTGTGTCCTTCAATTTATCATTATTTTCCTTCATTTCGTTGCACTAAATAATAAAACTCCAATGAGCTAGAAAAGAAAGACACCATGGAGGCATTCCAGCATTATACCAAGGAAGGACGTTCTTATCTTTTTGGAGTTTTATTATGAAGAATACGGATAATACTCCATCTTTTTCATTATAAGTTTCACTTTGACATTTTTACGAAGATTAAGAACATTGTATAATAGAGTAATATATAATGCATAAATAATCAAATGAAAATGATTTAAATAAACATCTATCGGTTATTCAAAAAGGTAAAAGATGAATTTAATGTACAAAATTGCATTGAAATTGTAAAACGATACTTATTTTGAAACAAAAAATAAACCTAAAGTGACACTTAATATGAAACAGAGGGAGTATGTTAGATCACACTGAATATATTTGTTGTCTTTAATAAAGGAATATCCAAGACTGTGACCATTAACAACCATTCATTCTTATCAAACACATGATATGAAGTTTTATTAAGAATTTACTTATCAAACAAAAAAAATTTTATTAAGAAGAGAATTTTTCAGAAACCAAACCCAAACTCTGTTTATATGCAAAAGATTCGATTTTTCAATATTAATGCTACTAATAGACTCTAAAATATTACACCTTCCTCAATATCATCAAGAAGATCATCATCAATATCAGTTTTTAAAACTAACCCGAACTGTTTAAGTAAAGATCGATCTCTTTCCTAACGGGAAGCGCCACATAGAGTTAACAGTTCTTTGACGTCATACAAGAGATGTTCGAATTTATGGTTTAATCTTGCTTCTTCTTCCACCTTCATTACTGCAAGCCTTGCCTCTTGTCTAATTTTCATCCTTGCTTCGATCCCGGCTTTCTCTTGAAGCTGCTTTCTCTGTAGAATTTTCTTCTATCTTCATATCTTAATTAAAACCTCAGACTTGTTACTACTCGACTTGAAAATTATATCTGCAAACCTAATCTTTATCGCTGCCGCACAAACAGATTTTGAGGAGGAAGAAGACAAGAACAGCGAATCCCGACCCAAACTTGTTGTTGTCGACTTTGCTAAACCCTAGTTTCCGATTTGAAAGAGTGAGAGAACGAAATCGATACATGAGTAATGAATAAAGAAGAAGAAATCAATCTCAAAACCCTAAATCTCTGGATTTGTTTTCGCTTACAAGAGAGAAGAATAGTTTTTAAAAAAAATATATATTTCTTTAGGAAGCTAGTGTCATAATATAGGATTTCCGATCATTTATTAGTGTATTGCTTATTTATTTTTTCCTAAAATCTACAAAAATATAACCGTTAATAAGTATTTGTTTTCATTTTCTAATACTCGATAGCTGTTTTTTTCTTAAACCATTGTTTTTGTTTCATTTATGTTCTTTTTGTTTCTTTTTCTTTTCTAAAACGGTGAAACCCAATCAAATAAACGACAATAAATCATATAATATTAGCATCTAATAAATAAAAAAAATTCTTTTTGATCAATTTAAAAGTTAATCTTATTATCAAAATCAAACATCATCCCTATTAGCGCAAGTTCATTATGATGTTCTAAGCCCATATATTTAAGGTTTTTACATACAACATAGTATAAATATGTCTCTTGTAAGAACTTTCAATTTTGTTAAGCAACAAAAAAAAACTTTCAGTTTCTTCTATTCAAACCTATCTTTCTTTCACACTATTATGAATATCAATCTTGAGTCATATTTATTTTGGTGACAACTTTATTTTATTATTTTCATTTACTTTCTTGTATATGAATAAAGATCTGTGAGTTAGTTCATTTCACATTTCATTATCTATCTTGTTAAGCTCATTTGAGCACAAATAAGCTTTCTTCTCATTAGCTCACAATCTCATGGTAAAGAATTCTTCAGGTCAAAGAAGCGAATCATATTTTGGGAAAAGAGTTTAAGTTCTGTTTTGGGGCATTGTTTGGAAACTCTTAAGCAATGGTTATAGAATAAACAACTCTATATGAAGATCTAGTCGTTTTTCTTTGAAGGCTATGATAGACTTACAGTTACAGAACAGTTTTATGGATATGCGTTAACTCACACAGCCAAAGTAACGGCTTGACCGACCTAGTGATGAATAATCTCCAGTACCTCTAAGACGTTCTGCGCCTCATAATGCACATGCAGAAGTATAGGCTTCCATATCTGAACATATAAACAAGTAATGTTTTTCTGATGTATATAAACATTGACTATTTATGTTGATACCTCTGATCTTTGTAGGTCGATGAAAAGAGTAGCTTGGATCTTTTACTTGAGAAGATCAATCAGCTATAAGCGTAGTGCCTTGTTACTGTTGTTTGATGTGAAGTAAATATGCGTGGACATTCCAAGCTTGGTCAATCCTCCTAGAGAATCTGAAAAACTAAGCACAATAAAACCAACATCTCAGCTGAAGAAGAAGGATCAATGAATGGATTTAAGGAGTTTGAAAGCAGCCAAAACAAAGAGAATTAAAACTATAATTGGTATTATCATCTCTGTACTTAGAACAGAGGAATCAAGAGGTTGAAAACCAATCCGCAATGGTAATCAAAAGCAATACTTTAAATGCATAATGAAGCCAAGAAGACAGAACCAACATGGTTGAGAAAGAATCTATGAATGGAACTAACAGAGGAGTCAAAAAGAAGTAAAACCTCCTACTTAGGTATTTTTGAAAATGTTCTTAATGTTCTTCTTTTTCGTATATTTTATTTGTTTCATCTATTGAAGATCTGAGTATAACTAGTATAATTCATTATGAATTGGTATATCTAGTATAACTCATTAGAACTTGGTATAGTCAATATAACTAGTAAATCTCAGGAAATCTAAGTAAAACTCAATAAAACTAAACTCAGTAAAACTAATATAACAGTAGAACTAACTCACGAAGTATAAATCGTACAACTAAGTAAAACTACGACCAGTGTTACATCTATAAATTAAATTTGAAAATCTGAATTTTGTAATTTTTATTTTTTTGGATTTTTTTAATAAAAAAATAATTTCAAAAAATAAAAAGGATAAAATCAGACATACAAGTTTAATTAAAAAAGAAAGGACATAGGCGATTAAGGAGGGGCATAGGCAATTGTTTCTTGAGATGTGGGGACATCGAAGATGTTGGTCCATAATTCTCCCTAGATTAAGAGTCAAGATCTTTTATGCCCCCACGTGGCAGTTGTCAATCGCCTATGGTCCTCTCTAATCGTTTATTCCCCATCTTTTTAACGAAAAATGAATATTCAATTTTGCCTTTATTTTTGCAAATCATTTTTTTTTAAATTAAAAATTTTCAAATTTTTAAAATTTTCAATTTTCATTTTTTATTTTAAATTTAAAATTTAACTATCAATGAATAAAATAGACGTAGTTTTACTTATTTGTACTAAGTTATACTTTGTTATACTAGGTACTAGTGATTTAGTTTTACTTAGTTGTACTGAGTTTAACTTAGTTGTGTTGAATTTTACTAGTTGTACTGAGTTTTATTTTTATAATGAACTAAATGAAATAACTTTTTTGATAAAAGACAAAATATTTTAGAAAATTATAGTTTTTATAAAAAATATATTCCTTTCTTAATTTAATATTTTATATATAAATAAAATAAATTTTAAAATAATTAATTATATAAAAATATACATTTAAACATTATAATTGTTGATATACATTTATTTGTATAAAAGTCAGAGCGGATCGGTGTCCGGCTCTAAACTTTTTAGTATTTGTGATTTTGCTTCTTTATTAACGGATATAGATTTTTAATATTTGTTTTGTTTCGAAGACTTATGGATATCTGGATTTTTGGCTCGATCGAAATATATAATGAATTGAATCAAATTTAACGATTAAAATGCTCGGCACTAATAATATCTACATTACACAGAATCATTATTTTAGCTATGATGCCCGCATCGGAACCGGAAGCATCTGGAATCGCTAGAAATCATGATGGAATCGCTAGGAATCATGTTGGAATTACGATTCTAGAAAATTTGAATATGGAAGCGCGGGAGAAACTTTGATTCTGGTTTGGAAGCTTATCATTGAATGAGTCGAATTCGTTCAAAGGTATAAAGCACTTGATAAATACGCACAATCATTACTTATTGAGATGTACTCCCATTGTTTCATAGAGAAAGATTTTTTTTGATATTTTCACACATATTAACTCAATAAAGTCAAATAATTTTCTTGATCATAGTTGTTTCACGTCCAGTGTCATTCGAGGGGGAAGATTGGTGAAGAGGCGCTAAGCCTGCCAAGAAAATGGAGATGGGTGACATGCTTGATAATTTGAGAGTTTCTGCTCTGCAACCATATATGAGGTAAGTTTCCTTTCCCGAAGATCCATTATCGCCCTATAGATAAAGTTAATCTTTGTGTCCTTCAATTAATCATTATTTTCCTTCATTTCCTTGCACTAAATAATAAAACTCCAATGAGCTAGAAAAGAAAGACACCATGGAGGCATTCAAGCATTATACCAAGGAAGGACGTTCTTATCTTTCCGAAGTTTTATTATGAAGAATACGGATAGTACTCCATCTTTTTCATTATAAGTGTCACTTTGACATTTTTACGAAGACTAAGAACATTGTATAATAGAGTAATATATAATGCATAAATAATCAAATGAAAATGATTTAAATAAACATCTATTGGTTATTCAAAAGGGTAAAATATGAATTTAAAGTACAAAATTGCATTGAAATTGTAAAACGACACTTATTATGAAACAAAAAATAAACTTAAAGTGTAATATGAAACAAAGGGAGTATGTTAGATCACATTAAATATATTTGTTGTCTTTAATAAAGGAATATCCAAGACTGTAACCATTAACAACCATTCATTCTTATCAAACACATGATATGAAGTTTTATTAAGAATTTACTTATCAAAAAAAAAAGTTTTATTAAGAAGAGAATTTTTCAGAAACCAAACCCAAACTCTGTTTATATGCAAAAGATTCGAGTTTTCAATATTAATGCTACTAATAGACTCTAAAATATAACACGTTCCTCAATATCATCAAGAAGATCATCATCAATATCAGTTTTTAAAACTAACCCGAACTGTGTAAGCAAAGATCGATCTCTTTCCTAACGGGAAGCGCCACATAGAGTTAACAGTTCTTTGATGTCAGACAAGAGATGTTTGAATTTACGGTTTAATCTTGCTTCTTCTTCCACCTTCATTACCGCAAGCCTTGCCTCTTGTCTGATTTTCATCCTTGCTTCGATCCCGGCTTTCTCTTGAAGCTGCTTTCTCTGTAGAATTTTCTTTTATCTTCATATCTTAATCAAAACCTCAGACTTGTTACTACTCGACTTGACAATTATATCTGCAAACCTAATCTTTATCGCTGCCGCATGAACAGATTTTGAGGAGGAAGAAGACAAGAACAGCGAATCCCGACCCAAACTTGTTGTTGTCGACTTTGCTAAACCCTAGTTTCCGATTTGAAAGAGTGAGAGAACGAAATCGATACATGAGTAATGAATAAAGAAGAAGAAATCAATTTCAAAACCCTAAATCTCTGGATTTGTTTTCGCTTACGAGAGAGAAGAATAGTTTTTTTTTTGTAAAATATATTTCTTTAGGAAGCTAGTGTCTTTATATAGGAGATTGATGTTGCAAGATTGAACCCGCTCTATTTCTTTCCCCAGTTCTTTGTCAAATTCGATAGTTGTTTTAAGATAGGTATATATAATTCCTTTTTTTAAGACCAGATCATTTATTAATTACTACTAGTTATGGACTTTATCTAAAATCCAGCCGTTAACTTATTTTGTTTTTCTAATATTTAAATGTTTATTCAATTTAGTTGTTTCCTTTTTTATTTTTTAATTCCCGGTAAAAAAAAGAATTTCCCTATCATTTATTAGTGTATTACTTATTTATTTTTTCCTAAAATCTACAAAAATCTAACCGTTAATAAGTATTTGTTTTCATTTTTGAATATTCGATAGTTGTTTTTTTTGCTTAAACAATTTTTTTTGTTTCATTTATGTTCTTTTTGTTTCTTTTTCTTTTCTGAAACGGTGAAACCCAATCAAATAAATGACTATAAATTAAATGATATTAGTATATAATAAAAAAATTCTTTTTGACCAATTTAAAAGTCAATCTTAACATCAAATCAAACATCATCCCTATTAGCGCAAGTTCATTATGATTTTCTAAGCCCATATATTTAAACTTTATGCATACAAGACAGTATAAATAAGTCTTTTGTACGAACTTTCAATTTTGTTAAGCAACAAAAAATAAATAAACTTTCAATTTTTTCTATTTAAACCTCGGACATGGAAAAACAATTCTTTCTTTGACACTATTATGAATATCAATCTTGAGTCATTTTTATTTTGGTAAAAACTTTATTTTATTCTTCTCATTTACTTTCTTGTATATAAGTAAAGCTCTGTGAGTTATTTCATTTCATATTTCATTATCTTTTTTTTTTGTCAAGTAAGCTTTCTTCTCATTAGCTCACAATCTCATGGTAAAGAATTCTTCAGGTCAAAGAAGCGAATCATATTTTGGGGAAAGAGTTTAAGTTCTGTTTTGGGTCATCGTTTGGAAACTCTTAAGCAATGACTATAGAATAAACAACTCTATATCAAGATCTAGTCGTTTTTCTTTGAAGGCTATGATAGACTTAAAGTTACAGAACAGTTTTATGGATATGCGTTAACTCACACAGCCAAAGTAACGGCTTGACCGACCTAGTGATGAATAATCTCCAGTACCTCTAAGACGTTCTGCGCCTCATAATGCACATGCAGAAGTATAGGCTTCCATATCTGAACATATACACAAGTAATGTTTTTCTGATGTATATAAACATTGACTATTTATGTTGATACCTCTGATCTTTGTAGGTCGATGAAAAGAGTAGCTTGGATCTTTTACTTGAGAAGATCAATCAGCTATAAGCGTAGTGCCTTGTTACTGTTGTTTGATGTGAAGTAAATATGCGTGGACATTCCAAGCTTGGTCAATCCTCCTAGAGAATCTGAAAAACTAAGCACAATAAAACCAACATCTCAGCTGAAGAAGAAGGATCAATGAATGGATTTAAGGAGTTTGAAAGCAGCCAAAACAAAGAGAATTAAAACTATAATTGGTATTATCATCTCTGTACTTAGAACAGAGGAATCAAGAGGTTGAAAACCAATCCGCAATGGTAATCAAAAGCAATACTTTAAATGCATAATGAAGCCAAGAAGACAGAACCAACATGGTTGAGAAAGAATCTATGAATGGAACTAACAGAGGAGTCAAAAAGAAGTAAAACTCAAGACTATTTATATAGAGAAACAAAGACCAATTAGCCATCAAACAATTCTATACGATGATCACAGAGAAAACAAATTAAAAAAAAAGATTTGTCAGGATACTAGACTCCTCAGCTTCCTCAAGGGTCATCAAAGCAGATCAACATCACTTGTTAAAACCAACCCAAACTTTACAATTGCGAGGATACTACTAAAAGATTTCACCTTCCTCAAGATCATCAAGAAGATCATCATCAATATCAGTTTTCAAAACCAATCCAAACTGTTTAAGTAAAGATCGATCTCTTGCCTTACGGGAACTGCCACAGAGAGTTAACATTTCTTTCAAGTCAGACAATGGATGTTCGAACTTACGGTTTAATCTTGCATCTTCTTCCAGCTTCATTAACCTAAGCCTTGCCTCTTGTCTGATTTTCATCCTTTCTTTCTCTTCAAATTGAACAAGTTGCTTCTCGCTTTGTATCTTCATCAAAGCCTCAGACTTGTTTTTGCTCGATTTCACAATTATATCTGCAAACCTAATCTTTATCTCTGCCGCACGAACAGAACTAGAGGAGGCGGAGGAAGACAAGAACAGCGGATCAAGACCCAGACTTGTCGCTGTCGACATTGCTAAACCCTAGTTTTCAGAGAACCAAATCGAACAAATCAATTTCAGAAATAAGAAACCCTAAATACTCGGATTTGTTGTTGTCTTGCGAGAGAAGAGTGTTCGTAATATCTATTTCTTTAGGGCACTGAGTGTGTTTATATAGGAGAGTGTTCGACCCGCTCTGTTTCCTTTTTTTCTTTCTTTCTTTTTAATATTCCATAATTGTTTCACCATGGCTATATTTCCATTTTTGGAATACCCAATCATTTATTAACTACTAGATTAGTCGGAAATCTATATTAGTATTTTTTTTTTCTTTTTGTTGTGACTTTAGAAAAAATGAAATAGCATCGATTTATATTTTATTCAAAATTTCATTTATTATTTTCTTATTTAATTTTTAAAATAAATTTATTCCCTTTAAAATAATTTCTATTTAGATATTTTCGTATGTATATGTAAATATATAATTTTTTTTATGTTAAGCAAAATAGATTTTTATAAAAATTATTATACATATTTTTTTTATACATATTAGTTGCTATTACATTTTTATAAATATTTTTCTTATATTTTATAACTATCATTTTTTTAATGACATGACAGATTAATGGAAAATTGCTTAAACTACTAAATTCTTAGTATCAATTTTCATGTTTATCATAACTACAATTAATTTTAGTTTTTAAAAGGTAAATAGACACTTATAATCATGTGTTTAACTAATATAAACTTAGGATTTAGATTTGAGGTGGAGTTTTGGAGAGTGAGGTTTAAGGTTTTTTTAAGATTTGAGGTTTAAGGTTTTAATCTATACTGATATTTTTTTTTTGTAATGACTTTAAAATAATGAAATAGCATTAAGTTTTAAAATAAATTTATGCCTTTTAAAATAAATTATATATATATATATATATATATATATTTGTATGGATATGTAAATATATAATTTTTGTTTATGCTAAAAAACATATTTTAGCACAATGTAAGTACCACTTTGCAAAAATACCTTCAATAAAAAAATATATTAACATTTGGGTTTACACTTTAGTGATTATTGTTTTGGATTTAATGTTGAACGGGTGGGGTTGAATTTCTAAATATTTTATAAATATTTCGAAAAAATAATCTAGTCCATTTTCATCATATTTTAAAAGTATTTTTGAAAATTGTCATTCAATAAAGGTAAATTTGCAAAGTGATATAAAACTTGTGAGAATTACAATTTCTCCATGTAATTAAGGTAAAAATGAAAAAGTGTACTAAGAAAGTGCTAGTTTTGACAATTCTCTAGATAGTACAATGTCTAATTGATAAATAGGTATATTAAAGATTCCTCGTATCTTTCTTTTCTTTAGTCGCTAAGAATGTGTATTCATATTAATTAATATTAACTTAAATATTATTAAATATTTCAACTAAATTATTGGTGAGCATATTTTAAACTTCATATGGTTTTATATATTTATTAACATTTTCAAATATCTCTTTGAAAACAATCATGTGAGGTCATCTTAAAATTATTATGTTAAGTTTATATCTTCTTTAATTTTTTTTTAAGAATGAATTTATAGCTTTTAACAGTGAATTAGAGTAAAAATTATAAGAGTTTACATTTTATTTTTTATAAGAGATATATTTAATGAAATCTTAACATTTTAATAAATAGTATATATCAAGTTAATTAGTTTTAGATATTTTTATATTTTTGTTTTAGTTTAAAAGCTAAATTAAAAAAATAAAAAAGTCTATATATGTATATTTTCAGTGTATCTGAAACATGTAAGATAAATTAAAATATATTAATATGTAAATAAATATATATATATATATATATATATATATATATATATATATCACTCATATTAGCTTTGTAAATCCTAATCCTAAACCTTACCCTTCAAAACCCCCTCAAATATAAACATTAAGTCTAAATTAGTTAACCTAATGGTATAAATATATATTTACCAATATAAAACTAAGGATAAATGTCAGGTAAACATGAAAGTGGTAAAAAGAAGTGGTAGTTTAAGCAATTTATAAAAGAAAAATCAGAAAATTACAAAAAGTTGAACGCATAATTTGAAAATTATAAGAAAATTTTATTTTTTATTTTGTAATTTAATTAATAAATTATTTATATTTATATATCTATAAAATAAGGAATTAAGGATCTTTTGCCTCTTTAATAAAACCTCCTACTTAGTTATTTTTGAAAATGTTCTTAATGTTCTTCTTTTTTCGTATATTTTATTTATTTCATCTATTGAAGATCTGAGTATAACTAGTATAATTCACTATGAATTGGTATATCTAGTATAACTCATTAGAACTTGGTATAGTCAATATAACTAGTAAATCTCAGGAAATCTAAGTAAAACTCAATAAAACTAAACTCAATAAAACCAATATAACAGTATAACTAACTCACGAAGTATAACTCCGTACAACTAAGTAAAACTACGACCAGTGTTACATCTATAAATTAAATTTGAAAATCTGAATTTTGTAATTTTTTCTTTTTTTGGATTTTTTTAATAAAAAAATAATTTCAAAAAAACAAAAAAGGATAAATCAGACATTCAAGTTTAATTAAAAAAGAAGGGACATAGGCGATTAAGGAGGGGCATAGGCAATTGTTTCTTGAGATGTGGGGACATCGAAGATGTTGGTCCATAATTCCCCCTAGATTAAGAGTCAATATCTTTTATGCCCCATCTTTTTAAAGAAAAATGAATATCCGATTTTGCCTTTATTTTTGCAAATCATTTTTTTTAAATAAAAAATTTCAAATTTTTAAAATTTTTAATTTTAATTTTTTAATTTTAAATTTTAAATTTAACTATCAATGTATAAAATAGCCGTAGTTTTACTTATTTGTACTAAGTTATACTTCGTTATACTAGGTACTAGTGATTTAGTTATACTTAGTTGTACTGAGTTTAACTTAGTTGTGTTGAATTTTACTAGTTGTACTGAGTTTTTTTTTTATAATGAACTCAATGAAATAATTTTTTTTGATAAAAGACAAAATATTTTAGAAAATTATAGTTTTTATAAAAAATATATTTATTTCTTAACTTAATATTTTATATGTATTTTATAAATAAAAAAAAATAAAATAATTAATTATATAAAAATATATATTTAAATATTATATATATGTAGATATACATTTATTTGTATAAAAGTCAGAGCGGATCGGTGTCCGCCTCTAAACTTTTTAGTATTTGTGATTTTGCTTCTTTATTAACGGATATAGATTTTTAATATTTGTTTTGTTTCGAAGACTTATGGATATCTGGATTTTTTGACTCGATCGAAACAAATAATGAATTGAATCAAATTTAACGATTAAAATTCTCAGCGCTAATAATATCTACATTACACAGAATCATTCTTTTAACTATGATGCCCACATCGGAATCGGAAGCGTCTGGAATCGCTAGAAATCATGATGGAATCGCTAGGAATCGTGTTGGAATTACGATTCTAGAAAATTTGAATATGGAAGCGCGGGAGAAACTTTGATTCTGGTTTGGAAGCTCATGATTGAATGAGTCGAATTCGTTCAAAGGTATAAAGCACTTGATAAATACGCACAATCATTACTTATTGAGATGTACTCCCATTGTTTCATAGAGAAAGATTTTTTTTGATATTTTCAAAAATATTAAAAAAATATTAAATCAATATAATAAATATATCGTCTTATGTAATTTTCAATAAATTTTAACCAATAGTAACTCAATAAAGTCAATTAATTTTCTTGAAATTTATAATATTTTCATAGAAAATAAAAAATTCTATCTTTGTGAAACAATTTGTTTTTCTAAAACATTTATCTTAATGAAACAGAGGGAGTATATAATTTATCGTATGAAAAAGGCAGTTTCCAAGGTGAGTAATGATGGAGAAGAAGTAATTAGGGTGACCCGGTTGTTTGCATTGGGAGCAACTATAGTCCTTGTGTAGTTTTCGCGGTTGCTTTCCCTGCATCCTTGATATTTCTAGCCAAGACTGCCACCTCGACTTCTTTTGCCTACCCGAGAAGCTTTTCCATTGCATCATCGTCAGATTTCTCACCTTTCACTTTTCCGTAATCACAATAGTTTACACCATCGTCAACATCAACAGCATCAGCAGTGGCTTGAACATCGTCAGCAGCAATATTATTCATCACTATCTTCATCAGCAAAAATACCATCATCACCATCAGACACATAAGCATCGTCACCAACTCCAGCTTCTACTTGGCTCTGGCTCGATAGACAAAGGTGGACAAAGTGTATCTTAGATAACTCGATCAAGTTCCGCACTTGTCTATGATTCGTTACATGCACATGAGGAGTATCCGGGGACATTTTTTGAGAAATGACGTCCGGTAAGGAATACGCTAGAAGCACCTTCTCGATTTTCTTGTCCAGATCATAATCTTCTTGTGTCATTTCAAGAAGTTCACCATGTGTACAACCATCATGCACAAGGAACATTCTCCCTCCTTTCCGATTATTGACCACAAACTCCCACAAAGACTCTTTCACCACCCATTCTCCGTATACAACATGTATTTGAGCCATTTCCTGCAAAAAACATACAGGTTTACATAATTAGCTAAGATGTATTTCATTTTTCTTAAAACAATTAAAGTAGACTTACTAATAGGTCTACAATTGTTTCCTAACAATATAGCAAAATCAAAAGTATTATACTTTCATAATTACAACATTTTTTCTATTCAAAACCACTCAAACCCATTAGGATTAACTATTACACACTTTCGAACGAAAAAATCGTGAAATTTTTTTAATGCATAATACAAAAATTAACTTTTAATGTATATTTCGAAATAGACTCCATGTTCCGTCTACAAGGTGGTAGACTTTCTTTTCAGTTTACATCCGTAGACGGTCAGATAGATCTACTCTTTGGGTTAGTTTTTGCAATTGACCATTTTACGGGTTACTTTATATAGTTAAAAAAAAGTTGTGATTTTATATAAGTAGACTTCGTTTTCAGTCTACAACTTTAAAAAAGTTAGTTTTCGATATTGAACGGAATTTTCTAGGATTTGACTTTCAGAGGTAGACTTAATATACAGTCTACATGTTTTATTTTTTTTGAATGAGGTTAGTTTTGCAATTGACTATGTTTGACTTTTTAGGGGTAGATTGAAATGAACGTCTACAGCTTTGCAGACTTTGCGAGAAGTCTACTCTCAAATCCGACGAGTCAGTTTTGCATTTGACCAAAATAAAAAAATAGACTTCACGCGTAGTCTACATTTTTTTCTGGAAGAGAAGACTCCATATGAAGTCTACATATTAAAAAAAAAATTAATTAATTTTAAAAAGTTTTAGTCAAACACAAAATTAACCTTTTCAACGCAGTCAAAATTTTGGTCAAATGCAAAACTCACCTTAAGTAAACTTCTCCGACAATCTACGCTTCGTAGACTTACATTGAAGTCTGCTTATGAAAAGTCAAAAGTTCATTCAAATGCAAAACTAACCTCTTTTGCGTAGTCGTCTTTGTAGTTCTACGTAGTTTTTTGTTTTTGTTGTCAAAGGTTAAGATGTAGACTATTGGGGAAGGCTACATTACAAAAACAAAATCCGTTTAGTCAATTGCAAAACTGACTTGTGCATTGACAAATAGACGGCATTGTACGTCTACACAAGAGCGTAGACATATAAAACAATATATTATCGCGACACAGATATGAGAAACGACGTAAACCATGTACATAGTTACCTTTTTGCAATGTGAAGCTCGTTTCCAGCCTTTTCAACCGTCTAAACTCCAATAATGACCAAAAAGAAACATTTTTGACGATTCACAAGTAAAAAACACGAAATTATGAAGCTTGTGATTATGAAAATGAAGGTTAAGAGAAATTTTTAGATGGAAATGTAGAGAAAATGAGAGGAAATGAAGATTTGCTTGTTTAGAATGAGAAAAAAGTGGTTGAAAATTCAATTCTAGAGCTTTAAGAGATTAAAAATGGTGGTTCATGGTGGTTGAAAATATTGATGATGATGGCATAGTTGTAATTAAGAAGAAATGTCTAGGGTGTATTTGGTTTTTTGTATATTTCGAAATTAATAAATAAATAAATAATAATGGCAAATTTGTAAATAATTCAAAAACTTAGGGGTATCATGGAAAATTCAATGATGAGTAGTAACTAAAAAAGGGGGTTGATTTTAGGTTTGACTTGAATATTTAGGTTGTTTTTGAAAAACTCTCATTTCCATTTTTGGAATACCCAATCATTTATTAACTACTAGATTAGTCAGAAATCTTTATTAGTATTTTTTTTCTTTTTGTTGTGACTTTAGAAAAAAATGAAATAGCATCAATTTATATTTTATTCAAAATTTCATTTATTATTTTCTTATTTAATTTTTAAAATAAATTTATTCCCTTTAAAATAATTTCTATTTAGATATTTTCGTATGTATATTTAAATATACAATTTTTTATGTTAAGCAAAATAGATTTTTATAAAAAATATTATACATATTATTTTATTCATATTACTCGCTTTTACATTTTTATAAGGGTTAATTAGCGAAATACACATAGCAGAGGAAAAAAATCACCAAATAACCATGTATAAAAGTGATTCTGAGATGTGATAATTTCGTGCAAATGTGGAACTCTCTCCTTTCCCGTGTGTGATATAAAACAAAATAAACAAATTATATATACTATATTATATTTATTAAAATTAATTATAAATACTATACTATATTTATTAAACAAATAGTATAGATCACATGATTCATAATAATAGTATAACCATAAATATAATATATATTTTTCTACATTTATATTATATAATTTTATAATAGAACATCGTATAGAAATAATATTTTTTTATCTTTTTCATTTATTTTTAGCAACTTATATCAATGGAATAGAAATTGTATCTGATAACAGCGAAAAAGAAGATATTGTTGGTACATAAGATAGAGGTGAAGAAGGGACAATGAAATGATGAGAACACTATAGGACGGAGGGAAAAAATAGAATGGAAAGAAGTGAATAGACAATGGATTATGATAATGACGAAAAAAGACGATGACGATGACGGCGATGAAACAATAAGTTACAATAATGTTAATGTTATAAGTAGGATAACAGTAATAGAATATAACACAAAAAAAGAAATATTTTCTATGATGTTTTCATATAACCGGTAGGGAGGAGGAAGAATAACAAAAAAAAGAGGAGGAGCACGGAAGGAGAGGAAGAAGAAGAAGAAGAAGAATATACTATATTATGTTTAGATGTAATTGGTAGGTGTGTCCGTTTAAATGACATTGGCACTAACAGTGGCTGGGACAACGTATGGGTATCTATGTTGACGAATAAGGTAAGACAACATTGCCAAATTGGAATAGAAGCATATTTTATTATACAGTAACAGTATGATCTAAATACATAGTTTCACGTAGTAATGCTACATACTATGTTTTAAATAGCATGGTAGCCGTCTACAATAACTCCACATTCTACCGTGAACTATACTATAACTTCACCCATTCAAAAATAGTATGGTACGCTATGTACAATTATATTTCATCTTTTCACGGCGATTCCTCGACTCTCGTTTATACTCACCGACATAACTTCAACTACCTGGTCAAATCTAATTAACTAAGTAGTGAAATCAATCATATTTAAAATCACCACTATTTTCATCCTTAATTTTACAGTTACATTGGATTGGCATCTTCCCCAGAAAAATTGATTGAACCACACCCACAAATTTATCATCGGTTTCCTCTCATCGTATTTTTTTTATGTTAAGCAAAATAGATTTTTATAAAAATTATTATACATATTTTTTTATACATATTAGTTGCTATTACATTTTTATAAATATTTTTCTTATATTTTATAACTATCATTTTTTTAATGACATGACAGATTAATGGAAAATTGCTTAAACTACTAAATTCTTAGTACCAATTTTCATGTTTATCTTAACTACATTTAATTTTATTTTTTTTTAAATGTAAATAGACACTTATAATCATGTGCTTAACTAATATAAACTTAGAATTTAAATTTGAGGTGGAGTTTTGGAGAGAGGGATTTAAGGTTTTAATAAATAAATAATTAAAATTTCAAAAAGAAATTCAAAAAGAATTTTCTAATTTCAAAAGGAAATTTAATGTTTATCTTAACCACATGATCTTTAGTTTTATAAAGATAAATAGAAACCTATAAATCTATAGTTAATTAATATATACTTAAAATTTAGATTAGAGTAATGAATGTTTTGTAGGGTGAGGCTTAAGATTTTAATAAATAAATACTTAACTTTCAAAATAAAAATTTTAAAAAATAGTTTCAGAAGGATTTTTCTAATTTCAAAAGGAAAATTTGAAGAAACAAATTAAAAAGAAATTGGGACAGTTTCATGTTTGTACTATAATATAAATTATTAGTGTTAGGATTATGATTTGTAATTAGTATACATCTTTTCTTAATTGTTAGGAGTCTTTCAAAATTTTAATAATTTATTTTATTTCTTAAAATCCATAGATATTGTAGTGTCTAACTAATAAATATGTATATTAGAGATACCTCATATCTTCTTTTTTTGTCGCTAAGAATATGTATTTATATAAATATTAACTGTAAATATTATTAAAAATTTCAACTAAATTATTGGTGAGCATATTTTAAAATTTATATGTTTGTATATATTTTATTAATATTTTGTCAAATATCTCTCTTTGAAAACACTCATGTGTGGTCATCTTAAATTTATTATGTTACTTTGATTTCTTCATTAAATTTTTTAAGAGTGAATTTATAACTTTTAACAGTGAATTAGAGTAAAAATTATACTATGTTTTGTAAAAGTGACTCAAAAATTTGAAGTTAAATGCAAAATTAACCTATCATTTTTTCGTAACTTTCATTTACCTTATTCACCCTAGATTTTCGAGTTATTCATGAAAATGTCATTGCTTTTTTTTTTAAAAAGTCATTTACTCTATCATCCTCGTCTCCACCAAATATTTACAATATTGCAATTGCCATCAATCCCCCAACTACAATGAACAACCAATTTGAAGGTCTTAATGGCAAACTTTGTAATGTTCATAGGGACGTCGAACCTCATGTATCTTGGTCATTAACGGATTGGTAGCTTGAGTACTGAAGTTATGTGTGCTTGGAGAAGCTTAAGCAAGTCATCTAACGGTCCACGGTATGAAATCAATATGTTTTTTCAGATCTGTTCGCGAAGAAAACTTCTAGAGAAGTCTTCTGGTCAATGCATAAGTTAGTTTTGCAATTGACTTTTTGCGTGTTTTGACTAAAAGACTTCCCTAGAAGTCTTCTAACTTTCCTTTGATAAAAAAAAACAAGAAGAACCGAGAAGACTGGATAAACAGGTTGGTTTTGCAATTGACCGAAGTTTGTCAGAAATTTGACTTCTGTAGAAGTCAAATTTCTATAAAATGAAGTCTTCTCAGCGTCGTCAGAAGTCTGCCTAGGTTACTTTTGCAATTGAGAATTGATAGCAAAACATTAAATATTAATGAGAAGACTTCTCGAGAAGTCTTATGGCGGAAGACTGCTTGAGAAGTCTTCTCAAGTTTAATTACGGGTTTATGGTCAAGCATTTGGTAACGAAAGAAGACTTCTTAAGAATTCTTCCGCTATAAGACTTCTCGAGAAGTCTTCCCATTAATATTTTATGTTTTGCTATTAATTCTCAATTGCAAAAGTAACCCGGGCAGACTTCTGGCAAAGCTGAGAAGACTTCATGTTATAGAAAAGAAGACTTCCCTTCTACAAAAGTCAAATTTCTGACAAACTTCGGTCAATTTCAAAGCCAACATGTTTATCTGAGAAGACTTCTAAAAAAGTATTCTCTGGGAATTTCGAGAATTTTTCAAATTCAAAAGTAAGCCAGTATTTACAAAGGAATACTTCTCAAGATGTCTTATGTAGAGTAGACTTCCAGAGAAGTCTTCCTTCGTAAATTTACAATTACAAAAATGACCTAAACAAAAGACTTTTCTGGAAGTAGAGAAGACTTCTTAAGACATCTTCTCCGCCAATCTTTATTAAAATTCAATTTTCTCATAACTCAAAATGAATTTTTAATATTTTCGCGTTAATTAATGTGTATTAGTCAATAGTGGGGCTCCTGAGTGAAATTCATAACTAAAATGATGATAATTATGATGTTACCAACTTGTTATGTTTATTAATGTTTCTAGCTAAACGTAGAAGATTTCTTAAGAAGTCTTCCGTGAGAAGACTTACGGAAGACTTCTTAAGAAGTCTTCTCCGTATTTTTTTTAATATGATGTTCTATGTTTGCTAATGTGTTTTAATATGATTTTTTTGCAGATGATGCTTCAGTTACATGTTGTATACGGAGAATGATTGGTGAAAGATAATTCTTAGGATTTTGTGGTTGATAATGTCAAAGGAGCGAGAATGTTCTTTTTGAGTGATGGTTCTACACATGATGAACTTGTTGAAACTGTAGAAGATTTTAACCTGGACAAAAGCGCAAAGGTTGTGGATTTAACTTACTTGTCACCAGACACACTAATGCAACATATAGCTCCTGATACTCCTTTTATTCATGTTACAAGTGATAGACAAGTTTGGAACTTGATCAAGATAAGTAAAACACATGTTTTACGTCTTTGTGTATCAAGCCGAGGCAGGATGGAGAATGTTAATGATGCCAACGCTGAAGAAAACTAATCTGGTGAAAGGGAAGAAGAAAATGGAGGGGAGGAAGAAGATGAAGTGGAAGATGATGAAAATTTACCTCAAGATATAAATGATGAGGAGGATGTATGTTGTTGAAATGGATGATGAGTTTGGAGATTATAGTGAGTATGGAAGAGTTAAGGATAAGGATGAGGAAGAGGAAGAGGAGGAGGAAGAAGATATATGTTTTGAGAATTTGAAAGAGACATATGCTAATGATGGAGGAAGCTCGAATGGGATAGTTGACAACAATATCTATGTCAACTAGAGTTTTATCAGTAAAACGGCATTCTTCTCAGAGTTGCGGTTGACAGCGGTGAAGCATAAATTCTCCTTTAAAATAAACAATACCACTATAACTTTACTTGTAGCAAAATGTTGTGTTCCTGAGTGCAGATGGAAGCTTAGATCAAGTGTGAAACATGGAAAGAACACATTTTGGGTAACAAAGTATGTGAAGACTCATACATGTTCTGTGTCTGAACGATTGGCTCACCGAAAACATTTTACTACGAAGTATGTTGGTTAGCTTTTCATAGATCGCTTTGGAATCATTGATGGGTTAAATCTGAAGCATATCTAAAATGCGATGAGGACCATGTTTGGCATGACTCTATATTACACCACTTCATACAGAGCAATGTTACATGCTCAAAAATTGGTAAGAGGATCAGAAGAAGAAGGTTATGAGAGTCTGCCTTCATATTTGGAGCAAATCACGTTAGCAAATCTAGTTTCTAAGACTAGTATAGAACTTGATGCTGAGAATAGATTTAAGTATCTATTTATATCATTTGGAGCTTCTATTGCTGGTTTTCAGTATCAGATAAGGTTCATCATGGTGGATGGGACTCACCTAAGTGGGAAGTATGAAGGTGTTATGTTAGTTGCAGCTGCACAAGATGGTAATTTTCAGATATTTCCATTGGCTTTTGGAATCGTAGATATAGAAGATGATGCTGTTTGGGAATGGTTTTTCACAAAACTGAGGAGTTGTCTATCTGATCAGCATGCTTTGGTGATAGTCTCCGACCAGTATCCAGCCATTAAAATCGCGTGTGATAAGGTGTTTCCTTGGGTAACTCGAGGAATATGTTATTATCACATACAATAGAACATTGTCCAAAAGTATAAAGGGGAGAATCTATTGTACTTGATTAAAGGCGCTGCTTATGCTCATACACTCTTCGACTTTAACCGCTACATGGAGGAGATCAGAGGTGCTAACCCGGCACTGGCAACATATTTGGAGGAAGCAGACGTGAGACTATGGTCACGGGGTCATTGTCATAGAGAAAGGTACAATATAAAAACGAGCAACATAGCTGAATCTATTAACTCCGCTCTCAAGAGAGCAAGAGGATATCCCATAGTGTTTCTTTTGGAGTTTATAAAAAGGGAAAATTTGGGAAAATGGTATTGGAAAATGCGAGAAGATGCTATGAATCTCACAACTGAACATAGTCTAGGAGTTGAATACTTATTGGTGATTCGTGAGGAGTTAGCGGTTACGAATACTGTCCAACCAATTGATGGATGTCGATTCTTTGTGGCAGGTGGCAAACGTAATTGTGTTGTTGATTTGGAACATATTAAGTGTGATTGTGGTGTCTATGGATTCGAGAAATATCTTGCTCGCATGCTATAACAGCTGGAACCTTTGCTAATCTGCATATTGCCACACTTGTGGGCCCATATACTTAGGGAATATTTGTATGCAGGATACTCACATAATATATATCCTTGTGGTGGAGAAGTTGAGTCCCGAACTTTTTTTCCTCCAGATGTAAAGCGTGGTCCGGGGCGACAAAAGAAATCAAGATGGCAATCTTGGTTGAAGTTATCTAGGATGAGAAGAAACAAACCGCGAAAGCTACACAATGATTATAGCTGCTCAAACTGCAGAAACCTGATCATACAATTCCAAATTGTCCAAATAGTGAGAAATAATCTTCTCGGAAATCTCATGGCAAATCCTTTGTAAGTTGTCTGGACATCTTTTGTAAGTCGTCTGGACATCTTCTGTGTAAGTCTTCTTTTGGTATTCCGTAAATCTTCCAGAGGATGTCTTCTTGAAGTCTTCTGGAATTCTTTTGGAAGTCTTCGGTAAGTCTTCTGGATGTCTTCTTGAAGTCTTCTGGAATTATTTTGGAAGTCTTCGGTAAGTGTTCTGGATGTCTTCTTGAAGTCTTTTGTAAATCTCCTAGATGTCTTCTGTAAGTCGTCTGGACATCTTCTGTAACTCTTCTCTTAGTCTTCCGCAAATCTTCTATCAGTCTTCCAGCTATATATCTTATGTCTTGTGCACTTATGTCTTATGTGTTGTGAACTTATGTCTTATGAACTTATTTATGTCTTATGTCTTGTTAAATTATGTCTTATGAACTTATCTTATGTATTATGTCTTGTGTTTGAATAGGTTGCTTCATTAGAATATGTTACAAAAAGCTGACAAAAGATTAGTGCACTACCAAAGTAGTTATACAAAAGATTAGTGCCCTACCCTGTTAATGTATTTCAAGGCTACAAAAGCGGACAAAAGCATCAAACACAAATTACACATTCAATCATACATATCCAAGCCGTCAATACCGGTTTCTGTCCCCTTGTAGCCATGGGTCTCATCAAATAGCTCCGTAGCCATCTTCTCCGTAATACTCTTGACGTTCTTATCACAAAAGGCAGAAAAAAATAATTTCATTCCTAGAGCATGACACTCAATGTAATTCAAGGTAAACACACCACAATCACCATCACGACACTGAGGTACTACGACAGTCACTCTCCCATATGTGAATGGCTCTAGTGTGTATTTGACTCGCTCTTCAACGGAGGCAGCATATTCAACAAGCAGATAAGGTATCATCTTGGAAAAATGCTTCATTAACTCATCGAGTTGAGCATGTCTAATATGGGAAATAATGTTGTCCCAGATGGTGATGTGCCTGTTTGGAATATACGCCCAAATAGCAATTCAATGATCATTTGTGTAGTTCACTGGCGCATAAATATCATTCACCTCTGATCCCCAAACATTCTTTGTTTGGCAAAATTTGGGTAGTAAACATGCATAATAATCTCAACTCCCGGTATGGAGCCGCCTTCCTAACCCGTTCATATCGGGCTCTGACCTCTTAAACTCGGGTACTTAAATGTCCACATCCTGTTAAACACATGATCAAGAAAGTAAAGCCTATCGGTCCTAAAATGCTCTGGATTCCTATGAAACCGCTGCCTCAGTAAATTGATAAAACCATCCATATGCTTCATTGAAAACATAACAAGTCAGACAAATTCTTAAAAGATAAAATTCTTACAGAAGACGTCCAAAAGACTTTCAGAAGACTTCCAGAATACTTACAGAAGACATCCTCTTGAAGACTTCCAGAAGACTTACAAAAGACTTCAAGAAGACTTCAAAAAATACTTCAAAAAGACTTCACGAAGACATCCTCTGGAAGTCTTCTGGAGGTTTTTTAGAAGTTTTCTGGAAGACATCCAGATGACTTACGGCCGGAAGACTTCCAAAAGATATCCAGAAGACTTCCAAAATACTTCCACAAGTAAACCTTAAAAATCTTACAGAGTCGTAGAGCCATTTTAGGGGTGTTCGGATGGTGGAATACCACAAAATTGGCTCCGGTGGTCTTTTATCAAAAGCTACTTTATGATTCCAGAAAACAGCAAAACTAAATCAACAAACAATAACAAGCAACTTAGTGTTTTGTGGGAGATTAGTAATTATGGATCTTTTTTTTCAAAACAAGAAACTTTTGTTCTTCTTGTCAACGGGAGCAAACGGATCATAGCCATAATCAGCCTTCTTGTTCGGTACGATCACTTTGGATTTGATGTTGCCCTGATAAGGAGACTGTTGTGATGCATCAAGCTTCATATCTCGCCCAATATTTCCCTTGAGGAATGCTATGGTAGCATCTTTCTTTACCTAGCGTCTCTCTTCCTCCCTATCTAAATCTGATGTGGTTGGTTTGGTTTTGTCCATAATGATAACACTTGGGTCTTCCACCTCCTTGACCCGAGGTACATTGATACTACTCATTTTTTTTTGTACAATGTTCACCCTTCCTTCTTTCTCCCCATTCACATTCTCACTCTGCAATTTCGAGTTCAATAGAAATGTCAAGACAAGTACCAAACATAATAACTTCAATCCATATAAAATTAACTTAGCTAAATGTTCCAATCAACAAATGAAACACATGTACCATCCATCCAATCAACAAATGAAAAAAAAATCCATACAAAACCAAGCAAAACCAAGCAACAAACGACCACACATGTACCATCCATCGGAGCATACAACTTTCACTTCTTATTCTTAGTATTTCTCTTCACTTTGATTTTGGGAGAGGTTTCAATACTAACCCATAGTTCGTGCGCAACCTTATCCGGTTCTGAAACTGTGAGTTGAACTTCATTGTGGTTGATTCCCACCTTCTTCTCCACAGCTTCCATCCTATCATCAAGAAGCTTGATCTCTTTTAGGCATTGTCCAAACCCAGTCATAACTTTCGTCAAATTCTTGAAACTTTGTTCAAGCTCTTCTTTCTTAGCCCCACTCGACAAAAAAAAGACTCAGTACGAGCCTCGGAACGAGCCTCAGAGACTGTACGAATTTTCTTCCAGGGTCTTCTTTCTTCCTTCAAAGAAATCTCAAGAGATTCATCCTTAACAATGATAACCTTTGGATTAGTCCACGACTTAGTACCATGGTCTTCCCAGCACTCTTTGCTCCACTTCACCTTACCTTCACCACCACACATGAGATTCACGAGGTTTTCAACCGCCATATCGGTGTTATCATTGTCCCACTGAGGGAACAATTCACCAATCTCCTTCACCACAAGGTTCACCACGCGAGTCTGCAGGAAGTAATGAATATCAAGTTAGATACTGAGACAATAATCACTACCATACTATTGGGAATAATCAGACAGACCTATGTGTTGATACCCTCTTTGACAAATTTTCGTCCTTTATGTCTCTTATAATCCAGAAAATGAGGACTAGGTTTGTTTCGTATGGGCTTTCCATACTCCGCATCAAAGTCGGGCAGAGCGAAGAAGATCCAGACTTCGAGTACTTGAACAAATCCATCAATGGTATAAGATTTTGTCAAATCCTTACCCTTCACAGAGTCCATAAGAATCTTAAACGCCAATCTCCACCATGGGTAGGTCTCAAAGTCTTCTAGATTCATCACTAGCCTGGCAGGGCTAGCCCATGTAGCGGATGTGGATTTTCGTCCTTCAATGAATCCTGTGTAGATGGCTAGATATCCCAGCCTCATGCGGTCATCCCGAGACCATTGTCCACATCTCCCACACGCCGCCACTATTTTCTCGAAGCTTGGACCAGAATCGATATCAACACCCATCAACTCCCAGAACCGATACAACTCCTCTGCCAGTTCTACATGAAGATTATCCACATCCTCAACATACTCACAGTTGAGATGTTCGAACTTAATGAGTGAAAACCTTACCGGCTCTGAACCAATGAGACTCCAAAGCTCGTACTTCTTCTTGACATCAAGCTGAAAACAGAGCATAAAGTGAACCAGCCTTGACGCCCAACCAAAGTTCAACTACCAAAACTTTATGAAGACTCCCAACCTAGAGTTCCTCAACTCCGCCCATTCATCAGCATGGAGAGCATCCTTTACATCAGGAAGTAATCTGGGTCATCAATATGATATCCAATGCTCTTCAATGGAATGGGATCTTCCCCTAGGGTGAACAACCTCTTAGGAAGTTCTGATAATTCCATTTTATAGCCTGCAAACAATGACAAAACAACATCTCAAACATAAAACAAACACACAGTTCTATACTAACATCCAGACTTTGGAAGACTTACGGAAGACTTACCAAAGGTTTACCGAAGACTTACAAAGAATTATGGAAGACTTCATGGAAGAATTCCTGGAGACTTCCATGAAGTCTTCCGGATGACTTTCATGAAGACTTACGAATGACTTCCATAAAGACTTACGGATGAAGACTTACGGCATACTTCTGGGAGATTTAAGGACAAATGGGTCAACTTAACGGCCGATGCAGAGAAATTGAGGTTGGAAAGGAAAAAAATAAAGGAAGAAGTCACAAGGAGACATGAACGGTTTCAGATCTGAAATAAAGAGGAACCAATTAGTTTAATCTACTATAATACACTTGGGCGATGAAGGAGATACAAGATTGACCGGAAAAAAAACAAGATTACATGGAGTGAAAACGACGGAGAAGAGATTCTTCGGAAATCGCCACAGTAATCGCCATAGAAGAAGAGGCTAGGGTTTTCACCAACTTTTTTTTTCTGAAACACTGAAAAGTGAAAAAGAACAGTGAAAAATAATATTTATATGTCCGGTAAATTATCAGGTTAGGTTAAATATATTTTGGTTTTTTCCGGTTAATTTCAAATTGAAGGTAAATTAAGTTCCAGTTTGGTTTGGAAGACTTCTTGAGAAGTCTTCTCGGAGTCTTCCGGGAGGTTTTCCAGTTCGGAGTCTTCAGGGAAGTCTACCAGGAGTTAGAAGACTTCCTGGGAAATCTTCTCGAATTCTTCCGAAACCCTAAAATCAATTAACTAACCAAATTACACTTCCTTAAACATAAAATAAACTTAGAAAGTATTTAAAATCATCTTATAGAGAATCACTAACACATATTCGTCAAATTCAAAAAATAAAAAGTTAAAAAGATAAGATTTCTAAATCTACCCTTAAAACTACCTACAATTATGTTACTGAACCCTAAATCAATGAATATCATGACTCATTCTACATTAAATCATCTAGGTTGAAAAAAATTCAATTTTAGTTGATATAAATTTACATCATTTACAAATGTTTGTGGTTATATGATTTCTATTTTTCCTCCATATAAATATTTTTTATAAAATTTAAAAATTATTTTTAAGATTTATTGTTTGAGAAACTTCTAGAGAAGTCTTCCGAAGATGACTTAAGAAGACTTCTTGAAGACTTTTGGAAGACTCCTGGAAGACTTCGCCATTAGGCGGGAATTTGAATTTCACTTAAATTCAAGCAGGAAAATTGTAAAGTTTTCTGTGAAGTCTTCCATGAAGTCTTCAACTGCATTATATGTTAGATGACTTCCCGAGAAGCCTTATGGAAGTCTTCTGAAACCCTAAACTCAATTATAAAAAAAAACACTTCTTTAAACATAAAACAAACTTAGAAAGTGTTTAAAATCATCTTATTAGAGGATCACTAACACGTATTCGTCAAATTCAAAAAATAAAAAGTTAAAAAGATAATATTTCAAAATCTACCACTAAAACTACCTACAATACTACAGCATATGTTACTAAACCCTAAACCAATGAATATCATGACTCATTCTACATTAAATCATCTAGGTTGAAAACAATTCAAATTTAGTTGATATAAATTTACATAATTACAAATGTTTTTGGTTAGATGATTTCTATTTTCCCCATATAAATATTTTTTATAAATTTTATAAATTATCTTTAAGATTTATTGTTTGAGAGGACTTCTAGAGAAATCTTTCGTAGAAGACTTCTAGATTACAAGGACGTCTTTTGAAAGAAGATTTCTCGAAAAGTCTTCTCACGCAGAAATGTTATTATGGTAAAATTGAATACAGTTTTTTGTTTGCTAATAAGGAGTTTGTTGTATTTTCAATAGTTTTTTCGGTTACTTTTGCATTTGATTGAATTTGGGATACACTTTTGCATTTGAAATCAAGTTTTGAATCATTTTTAGCAATTTCCCCTTTATCCTTTTTAGTTTGAACTTAATTTTTCTGGTCAGAATTGTTTTTTTTTGTGGAAATGATTTTTTTAATTTTTGTTGGTTTGGGTTTTATATTACGCGAAGAAACAATACTAGAAATATATATATTTTTTATATTTTTCAATATTCTCTACTTTTAAAATATTTATGTTTTACATTCAAGTATGTATTTACACTAAAAATATTATTTTTTAATAAAAAGAAATGCTAAATTTTTGTGTTTATTGAAAATATAATATTTATTAAAAGTATTATGGGCTATTAAATTTGTTGTTAGTAAATTTAGTTTAAACAATAAAATGAAAGTTTTAGAATAGTTCATTAAATTTTTTTAAAAAAAAAATGTTTGTGGATGTCAAGTTGTTACACATTCTGGATGAGGTGAGAACATGAGAAAAAATCATACTTTATATAATACCTTATCTTGTTTTTACGGATACTGTAAATTTTATATGAAATAAATACGGATTTTGTAATAAAATTGTTTGCCAAAAATAAATAAAAATTCAAAAGTCCTCTTGCCACAAGTGTGAGAAGTAATAGAGGCCCCTAATAAGGTGAGCCCAAATACTTTCCCACCATACTCTCGCCGGAGAATCCAATAGAATGTTGACTGATGTGTAGAAGCGGAAAATGTCTCTGAGGATAAAACTAGTGGTGGATAAGTTTGTGGAGGAGCTAAAGCAAGCTCTTGACGCCGATATACAAGATCGGATCATGAAGGAGAGGGAGATGCAGAGCTATATCGAGGAGCGAGAGCGCGAAGTCGCAGAACGAGAAGCCGCCTGGAAAGCCGAGCTCTCTCGCCGCGAGGTGAATTGAATTGTAGGGTTTTGAGAAATTGAACTGTTTGGTGTGATGCTGATATTTTGGAATTGTTACAGACGGAGATTGCTAGACAGGAAGCGAGGTTGAAGATGGAGAGAGAGAATCTGGAGAAGGAGAAGAGCGTTCTCATGGGGACGGCGTCGAACCAGGATAATCAAGACGGAGCTCTCGAGATCACTGTCAGTGGTGAGAAGTATCGGTGCCTTAGATTCTCCAAGGCCAAGAAATGAGGCCATAATACAGTGTTTGATTGGTGTGTGCTCTTGCATTTTGCGGTACTTAGATTTGGTGTCCAACATGGAAGGAAATATATGTCTGCCTTTCTTTTGTTTGCACATTGTCTATTCAAGGTTTAGATGTTGGCGTTTAAATTTAATTTAGATCAGTGATAAGGTCTAGATAGCTTGTCATTTGTCAAGTTGTAGTAGATAAGTTTCCATGTGACTTTCGTTGTGATACTGGAAATGTTTTCTCTGTATCCTTGAGCTTTTGCTTCAGAAGAATTGATTACCTTAAGAGGTTCTCCTGGGTCCAACAAGGTATCGGTATTTTGCAACAGTAGATAGCTGCAGGGAACAGAAACTCCAGCATATATATATATATATATATATATATATATATATATATATATATATGGTATCAACATTCAGATCACAGCCACAAGCATCATCATTTTTTGGGTGAACAGGGTCACTGGCTCACTGCAACAGGTACCCTTTACAGTCATAGTGAACCAACCAAACACTAGCAAGTTTCCAAAAAAGTTTGCTTAAGCAAATATCTTGTCTAAAATCGAGAACAGGTTTTTAGAGATGAAAGTGTTACATCGGTAGTTGCAAGGGATCCTTAGTAGTATATAAAAAAGATAGGCCAATCTACTTATCGACAATTAGTTTTAAGTTAGAAGTCCATCTAGTTTAACATGGTGTTAGAGCCCAATCCAACCCGATCTATTATCGATCCAATCCAAAACTTGCCCATCGATCGAGGGGACGTATTAGTGACAAAAATCTCACATTTGTAGTTGCAAGGGATCCTTAGTATCATATAAGAGAGATGTGTCAATCTATTTAAAGCCAATTGATTTTAATTTGAAAGTCCATCTAGTTTAACATATGTGGCATCGCTTCCACTCCATCTAAAGCAACTGGTTTGATTTATGTACGTCTACCTCAAAATGGTTCACTTGGATTGGCTAAAAAGACAACTCGTGACACTGTTACCACGTCTTTGAAATCCAAAAACCGTAACTACTTTACTTCCTGATCTCTGTCTGTTCTCGTTTGTGGAAACAAACACCACAAAGTTTGGAGCTTGGCTACTATCTGATTTAAAATACAAACAAAAACAGGAAGCCAGAAGTGACACCAGTCTCCCGTCAGACATAATCGTGTGGTGGTGAAGAGACCACTCTAGCTTCAGACATTTAATCGGGTGAATATGGAGATGGTTCCGTTTCCACTAATACCAAAGCCAATAGAAGTAAACTACAGGGCTTGCACCATTCCTTACAGATTCCCTTGTGATAATCCCAAGATAGCCACTCCCACTGAGATCTCCTGGATCAACGTCTTCGCCAACTCCATCCCTTCTTTCAAGTTCTTTCTCTCTTCCTCTTTTAGTTTAGAATCATTTGTTAGCCACTTATTATTCATGTTCATCAAGTCAGATCAAGCTTTGATTTTGTTATCAATTATTGATTTTGTTATCATTATATCATGAATTCTCAGGGAACTGCTGTCATTGGTAGTTGTAGCGTTGACTTATCTGGGTTTTTCAAAAACTTTGACTTAGGAAACAATAGGTTGCTTCTGAAAGCTTATAGGAAACAGATTAACTAGAAACTCCCCATACATCTCAGTCTTCTAAAGCTGTTTTATTTGCAGGAAACGAGCAGAAAGCGATACAACTGTGCCAGATGCTCCTGCAAGAGCTCAACAATTTGCAGAAAGGTACATTTTTTTTTGTATGGTTTTGGTATTTTTATCAAGGTTTGGTTCCTAAAAAATCTTCAAAAGGTAGACGAGTTTTGGTTCCTGCTTGTTTTTGTGTGTTTTATCATAATTTCAGAAGTACCTTGAAGTATATGCTAGGCAGAGATAGTGTTTATGCCTTTCTTTAATGTATCAATCTTACTTTGAATATGGAAGATATGGGGGAATCCTAGAAGACTGGAAGAAAGATCCAGAGAGCCATGGCGGACCACCAGATGGCGTTGTAAGTGAGAAGGGCCACTTGAATTGTATGATTAGCTTTGTTTACATGGAGCATTATGGTTTGTTTACAGAGTCTTGGCCGAGTTCGTGAGCATATGCTCAGAGAGTTAGGGTTTGTGGACATATTCAAGAAAGTGAAGGTATGAGAGGTCTTGAGGTTTTGAGATAGCCCACTCCTCTTATACTCTCTATCTCTGTTTAAATGTGTTCATTTTCAATGATGGATGAGAATAGGATGAAGAGAATGCAAAGGCTATATCTCTGTTTCCTGAAGTTGTCAGTCTGAGTGATGCTATTGAAGATGAAGAAGAGCGTTTAGAAAATTTGGTGAGAGGGATGTTTGCTGGTAACATCTTCGATCTGGGTTCTGCTCAGGTAATCTCTTTTCATGTACAAACGCCGGTTTCTCTTACAAGAAGCATGTCTTCGCTAACGGACTCTTGTATTTTTGAAGCTTGCTGAGGTGTTTTCAAGAGATGGTATATCTTTCTTGGCTAGCTCTCAAAACTTGGTTCCACGGCCATGGGTCATTGATGACTTGGACAGCTTCCAAGCCAACTGGATCAAGAATCGCTGGAAGAAGGTTACTCCTTTGTTTTGCTTCTTTGTTCATACTTGAGATGAGAGATGGAGACCGCTTGACAAAACCCATTGTTTGGTCTCTCGTTTTCATGACAGGCAGTGATTTTTGTTGACAACTCTGGGGCAGACATCATTTTGGGTATACTGCCGTTTGCAAGAGAGATGCTTCGTCGAGGAATGCAGGTTCTTTTTTCATTCTTTTGACTATTGATGCAGAGTATATATTCTAAAACTGTGCTATATCTTCATCTTTCCCCATTTGAAGGTTGTGCTGGCTGCTAACGATCTGCCAGCTATCAACGATGTAACATACACCGAGCTTACAGAGATCTTGTCACAGGTAAACTGAATGGAGTGATTCGTGATACTTTAAAAGAAGGTAATTCTGATTTATTAGTCATGATTTACCAGTTGAAGGATGAAGATGGCCAATTAATAGGCGTCGATACTTCAAAGCTTCTGGTAGCAAATTCAGGGAGCGACTTAGCGGTAAGAGAAATGGATTTTGTTCATTAGATTCTTGAGTTTTTGTTTACCTTCTCCCTCTTGAAAATACGTTTCAGGTTATAGATCTGTCAAGAGTGTCACAGGAACTTGCTGACCTTTCATCTGATGCAGACTTAGTAATCATAGAAGGCATGGTAAGTCTCAACTTATAGTGTGAAAGTGAAGCACAATTGAATAAGTATTTTAACTAGTCTTGGCTTTGTTAACTGTGTGGATTGTTGGCTGTTTCTCATGATCAGGGTCGTGGAATTGAGACTAACCTTTATGCTCAGTTCAAGTGTGATTCTCTGAAGATCGGAATGGTAGTAATTTTAGTATGTTCTACAAGTGTAAAGAAATGTTCTAGTGTTTCTTGCTTACTCATGTGGCATCCTTTTGTTATATGCAGGTGAAGCATATTGAAGTAGCAGAGTTTCTTGGAGGCCGGCTTTATGACTGTGTTTTCAAATACAATGAAGTTCAGAGTTAATTTTATCTCAGTAGTAATCTTCTCTCTGACTTCTCCGCAACAGTGATTATTTTTTTTTAATTGAGAATTGAGATTTGTGCTGCTTTATATTGGGTATCTCAGGTTTCAAATTTTAAGAACATTAACCAATAAAGTCGTGGCGTGTTTGTCTTTGCGTTTGTGGGTTATATGTTTCCTTAAATCTGAAAGATCTTCTGGTGATCCATAGTTGCAGCAGGTAAGAATCTACCATACTGTTTGAACCGAGTTTGATTACACGGTTAAACTGAAGCAAAGTATAGAAGAGCAGATTCTTATCATGTCAAGTAAAGATTTGTTGGTCAGTTAAGACGTAAACTAAAAGAGACTAAGAGAAACCGTGGAAGCAAAATAACTGTTGAGAATTTTTAGATTCAGGACAAAAGATTGATAAAAACTCTGACAATGGATTAAAGTTCAAACAGATTCAGGTGGGAA
Organism: Moricandia moricandioides; assembly: GCA_905132885.1. Lineage (NCBI taxonomy): Eukaryota > Viridiplantae > Streptophyta > Magnoliopsida > Brassicales > Brassicaceae > Moricandia > Moricandia moricandioides. The sequence continues at coordinate 45,057 of CAJHQQ010001423.1, read as the reverse complement.
CAACACCTTACTTAGTCCACTAAGTGAACAATCAAAGTTTGTTTTGATCTGGCAATTGGACGAAGCTCTGGGAAGCATTAAGCAAATATCCTTAGCTTTTTCAAACTTCATTCTATTTGTTCCCAAAACTCTAACTTCCAACAAACGGCTCAAGACACGGTAGTTTCCCTTTAAATATATTCTTTAATTGCAATATCCTCCATAATCGGTCATATCCCGACAAGCAGTCGCAAACAAAATCAGATGGATCATAATGCAAGCTACCCTGAACCAGCATGGAGGATTAAAGATTGAAGATTCTGGAGTTTATCTAAAAACTTAGAAGGTTAATAAGGTCATACCTTGATGGTGAGAGTCTGTAGATTAGGACAATTGTTCAGCAGTCCACGCAACGCAAGCAATACTCTGCAGATCGTTGTGATAGGGTGTTTGTTTTCATTTTATGTATATACTAGAATTCAAAGGGCGGATATATTTGTGATTGATTATTTCTAAAAATATTGGAGAAAGTTATGTGTTTTTATTAGATAAAATGTCATTTGAAACTTTGAGATTATAGTGTTTTGCAAAATGAACAAATGTAGTTTTGTTGTTTTGTTTTTTAAACATATTTTTATTTCTTAGTTTTGAACGTGTGCAAGACTTTAAATTTAGCAAAATATATTAGAAAGGATAATTAACTTGTTCAAAAAAATATCAATATTATTAAATGGACATTATAAACACAATAATATATTTAAAATGTGACTAATAACTAATTTCAGGAAACAAAAAATTGTAACTACATTTTATAAAAATTGATATTTAGAAAGACATGATTTTTTACCAAACATATGAAAATTATTAATTTTATGTTTGGAGCAAACATATAAAAATTGATTATATAAATAATTTATATTGAGATCATACTAAAATACCCGATCCAATTCTAGTGATCAATACTCCTTTTAGTTTTTCAATCGACCCAATATTTTTTTTTGACAATGATCCAACTCTATCATTAAAGAGCTCAAATAAGTCAATGTAATCTTCATTGCTTCTCTAATATAATCGTGTTCACCAGTTGAGAAAAAAACATATATTTTGTCTCTCGAACTTGGTAGATAGGTACATAAAGTAAAAATCGGCAAAATAAAACAAGTAAGTTCTCTTTGATTATAGAGCACTTAGTTACATGGCTAAATATGTATTTAGTTTTCTTTGAAATATTTTAATTTTATTGATTCACTACTTTTTTGTTGTCGATTCTCTACTTAATCTAAATATAATTACAAACCTCTAACTTATGTCATTTGACTTAACATTTTTCCTGTAAAGAGATGTTTCCTTGCTCAGGTATTGATTTTGTAATACATACATATAGTTTTGTCTCATGACCCTGAATCTGATACAATTTTGAAACCTTTGTCAACTTTTCAGGTTCGATCAATGTCCCAAGTAAAGGGCTTGTCAAAATCTCCTTAAACATACCGTTGCTTTACTCAGCAAATTCATGAGGTAGAAGTACTGCAGGCCTAACTGAGGAGTATGAGAGCTTCCACTTATCATTTCCAACCTACTTAATAGCTTGATTATAATGAAGACTGTACATCATTTATGAATTGCAGCTAACTCATCTAATCTATTAAAACTAAAGTACAAATAGGAAATAACTCTTATTTTTACCTAATATTTACAAAGAATGCCACTGATATTATCTCTGCATCCAAACATCTAAACATTGATTATTAACACGAAAAAATAAATCTAGGCTAAGCCCATTAACAATCTTTATCATTGAAATTGAAGATTTTATAAAAAAAATGTATATGTATTTTCCAAATTTTTATAATAAAAACAGAATTATACATATATATAGCATTTATTTTTATTCATATTCGTAAAAGCTATCAACTACATTGGAACTATAAAAATAATAATGTTAATAATTTTGATTATAATTTAAGCTTATTCATTTACAATAACAAAATTATGTAACTTTCCATAACAATTTAATGACTAAAATACATACTAATATTTATTATAAATGATTATATATACAAACAAATACAATGTATTATCATTTGTACGATATATATCTAATAAGAATAACTTATGTAATTTATAAGTATAAAAAAATTAATCACCATATAATACACAGTTAGGTATAAGACGGATCGAATATCTGGAGTATTCTAGGATATACGGATTCAGATATGCATTCTTCGAATTCGTAAAATTGTTATCCGTAGGATATTCTGACTAAAAAAATCTGAATACACGCGGATATCCGAACATGTATTTTTTAATTAAAAATAAATTAAAACTGACTATTAACCATCTATTTAATCTATTTAAAATTATTATTTAAAAAAACCTAAAAATCATTAAAATTAACAAAATTAAAATTTAAGTATTTATATAAAAGTATATGTAATATACATAAATAACTATAATTAAATTTTAAATATTTAATATCCGGATCCGGATATCCAGACCTAAAATTTTACTTTCTAAATTTCTACTTGGATCATTCAAATCCGTAAAATCACTATCATGATTTCTGAATATCCGTTTTTCGAAAGCGGATAGGATCCCGAATCGGATAACGAATATTGAATATTAAGTCCAAGTCATATATACAATTATATCAAACAAATTATTTAAAATATTAGACATTCATAAAAATAATACCCGCGCGGGCGCGCGGGTCAAAGACTAGTTATCTATTAATTGTAGATTGGTAAGAATATGCTTGGAGTACGTGAGGAAAGTCAGGAATCTGTGCTTCTTTCATAATGCACAGCCTGTATGAATTCAAGAATTATCATCTTTGGGTAAATGTCGCAGAAAACTGTGTGGAGTTATCTAATTCTAATCCAAGGTCCAAACAATGGTTTTGCATAGTTTTTTGTTTTTCACTAAGAGATTGACATTTTCTTATTTTCCAGTGAAACAGAAATTCATCTACCCGTAAATTGAAAACTCGAATGAATACATGCTGGCCTCACCGCAGTTGAGCTTCATGGAAACCTAACTCAATCACATAGTCTTGATGTAAGAAACTTGGACTCAACAGTTTCTTCTTGTTTATGAATACATCAAATTCTATATTTGCAACAACTTAAAAATTGCAGTCTTTTAAATTTCCATAAAAAAAAGATGTTGATTTTCTTCATCTAGGTTTCATCGTCGGAGTCTCTATTTTTCTAAATTAAATCATGTGGAACGTGTATTCTGTTTATGTTTCAAAGTTCATATTTTTTCTTAATAATAGTTTTGTTTGCTTCCCCTTTCCACTTCGATAGGATGATCCTGAGAAACCATGTGTACGATCAAAAACAATAAATCCAACTGTTTTTTTTTTTGCAGAGGAAAACATAACGGTTAAAGTTAGAAAGAAATAGATCGTGGTTACTCTTTTGATTAAATAAGATACAATTATATAAAATTTGATTTTTTTTTTAAAATTAGTCCAATGGCAAAAAAGTAATATGCCAAATAACAGTAAGGGTAAATATTAGCAATGATTGTGTTTTAATAATATTGATATAATTATTTATATTATTTGTCAAATACAATAAATTGTATAGTTTGTTTGTTTATTCAATTAATTATTTCAATTTCGAATGTATTTGTTTCTTCTTATTTTATATCTGATTTGTTGGATTTGTATCTGATTATCTGATAAACTAATATATGAAAAGTTCAACAAATTTGAAAATTATTTTATATTTCACTTATAGATTATTAAAAGTAATATTGACATGTGATTGTCAACTTAAATTATAAGTAGTAATAAAAATAACTATTATTTGGTATTTTTATTTAAATTAATATTGACATGACAATTTAAAATATTCATGTGCATTAATATTTAAGCATTGAGTATTAGATATCTAATATATGAGGATATTTTCCGAGATCAATCTTCGTGGCACAAAAGCGATTATGTTTCCGAGATAAGTGTGGGAAGACATGCCTTCAACCTCTCACATAACACCTTCAAAATGATCTTGTATCCTACATTACAAAGACGGATCGGTCGTAACTCCGTCATCCTTGTAGGCCTCTATGTTTTGGGCATGAGGAAAATATTCGTAATGTTTAACCTGGTATCCATATTACATGAGGTTATGAAATTATTGACCAATTCCAGCAGATCATTCTTTATAATAGGCCAAGAGTGTTGGAAAAAAGTGTTGTCATTCTATCCGGTCCAAGATCTTTTTCTGGATGCATCATAAATAAGGCATGGCTAACTTCGTCCCCCGTCGCAATCCTAATGAACCTCTGGTTCATTTGACGAGTAATGGTTGGTGTAATCTCCTCCAGGAAACTGTCGAAATCTAAGAGAGAAGTGGTACTGAATAACTCAACAAAATAATCCACCACAACCTTTTCAATTCCTTGATCCTCCATTATCCAATGTCCATCACCATTGTGTAAATCTACAATCCTATTACGAGTACGGCGTTACTTCATTAAAGTGTGATATAATGTGGTGTTGAGATCCCTAGATATATGCCACATATTCCGACTCTTTTGTTGCCAATACTCTTCCTCATCTTTATACGCTTCTTGCAGTTTCTGGGATACTTCCACTATTTCCTCCTGAGACCTACTGTTGTCTGTTTGTACCTCCTCCAACGCTCTTTGGAGTTCACTGATTCTCTCTTTCCCATACGATGGGTTATTCGTGCGCCATAAAACAACCTTGTGCTGACAATTGCTTACTTTCGTAACAAAATCCCCTGGGTGTACCCATCCTCTACCAATTGATTCCATCAAACCATCATGTCCAATCGATCTTTTATCAAACCAAAATTGTCCTCTCCTTTGGGATACCCTATCCTAAAGACGAGCTACTAACGGTCTATGATCAGAGCCGACCAATCCTAAATACTCTGTCTAAGAACATGGAAAAAGTGTGTGACAATATTCATTCTCTAATGCCCGGCTTAAACGATATCGAAACATCTCCTTTCCTCGTCCTCTTCTACCTTACCAAGATATTTGATTCCCCGAGCCGGGAATTCTAGAATTCCACAATTTCTAATGATATTATTGAAGGGTAGGAAAGATCCTTCACTCCTTAACGGATCACCTTGTTTCTCATGATTTCCAGTGATGTCAATTAAATCACCAATAATGAACCACGGGACCGATCTCAATCGATCGTATCTCGTTAATCTTTCCCAAACTTGTTCCCTTAATTTTTTAACCGTATCTCCATAGAAAAAGGTCATGAAAACCCATTTCCTAAGCACTACCGCTTCAATGTCAATCATCTGATTGCTTGAAAATAAAATCTTGACCTGGTATTCCTTGTAAGAGTATAATACGAGGCCTCCACTTGTCCCATTTAGATACACCGTAACCGGATTATCATACCTGAAGTGAGACTAGAAACTTGAACAAAATTAAAATCTTGTTTTGTTTCCGACAAAAATACAAAATCGGGTTTATATTTATGTCATATCTCTCGAAGCTAACATATAGTCTATTTTCTTCTCATACCCCTACAATTTCAACTAAGAACCTTCATAAAAAAAAAAAATATCTTAATGAGCTGCTTTGAGCTATGTAGTCGGGTACAATGAAACCCTGGTTATCCAATAACTTATTTTGCTTGGAGTTATCCAAATAGAAAAAACCGTAATACCATGAAACCATACTTGATACAGGTTCCTGTAAAGTTTTGTAGCTTGTTCCATTATGAAAGAATATGTTAACTATAGCAAATAAAGCACACAACAAGACAAAAACATCCATACAAAGGACCTGTGATACAAATCCATTGAATTCTTTAATTCCAAACCCAAACACAAACAAAGCCAAGACCACAGAAAGCATATCTGATAACGCTATATATCAATAGATGTTTAAAGGTCTTTTGCTTTTTATGATTGATAATGTTGTGTTCTTCCAATTCCAGTATCATATATACTCCAATGAAAAAGCCAATAAAATACTTATCACATGATTCAGAAAAGCTCATCCTTCGCTGATGCTACAAGCGAGTATTAACCTGTCAACCTCTACTAACAATGATCTACCGTTCTTACCAGTAGCAGCCACGAACACAGTTGAACAAAACCTTTGGGAACCATGCTAGAGATGACATGCTAAGCTTAATAATGCACTGCATCAAGCATGAAACTCCAGGAAAAGTATGTTCTCTCCCTCTTCCGAGCACCCTGCCTTTGTCTGCGTTTGATTTGAAAAAGACCAAACACAGCCCTAGATCCAATACAAATATCATAACCATAACCTGTCAGCTCCCCAACAAATTCCTATATAACAAAATATCACTAGAAATCCAAACCTCACACCAATTATTAGTAAACTCGAAATGGTAAAATGCATAGCAAATTATATATATATATATATATATATGTCTAGATTCATTTCACTACTTAGCTTGTTTGATAAAACCCGCGAATTATGGCCCGTTTTGACATCTGGAGGTCTAAGATCACTTTAATTACATGAGAAAAGTATATTAATCATCATATACCCAATTCCACATAATTTATTGTTTTTTTCATGTATGAATATATACATCTAGTAATGTACTTTGTGTATAAACATATATACTTATGTTTTCATATGTATATGTTTTACGTACTTGTGTATTCGGCTGTAACAATTAGAAAAGATATAACTCGGCTGAAACACGATAGTTTACACTTTATATTAGGATCTTTGATTAAGTCATTAAAATAATTCAAATTTGGAAATATGCATTAGAGGTCAGCCAACTTATATAAAACTTGTGCTCTACTGGAAGATGATTGATCTCTAATCTCAAAAAGGTCAAAGTTTAAAACTGATTGAACCGTAATATATAAATTACGAAGAACTAAATATTGTAAGTCATTAAAATGATAAGATTATACCAAAGAGTAAAAAAAGAGATGATACAAATGTAGTTTCACGATATTATCTCTTTCTTTAATTTAAAATACGTTTTGTAGTTTAATGCTATAATGTAATGAGTTCAGGATACAACTGCAAAAAATCTTTTATTCTGCATCACTCTGTCAAAAGCTTATTAAAACTAGTTTGTATATACTCTCATAAAATATCATAGAAAAAGAAGAAAGAAATAATGTGAGGAATACTTTGTGTTTCTGAATAAGCTCGCACATTAAAAGTTAAATACGTTACATACCATGAAGTGAACCAATGTTTATATTGAAGTGCAATAATGGAAATTGATTCTTGAATCTTCATGATTAACTCACGTTGTCAAAGTAACTATTGCTTTTGACCACATCAATTCAAAGCCAATAAATTACTTTTATGCTTAAAATAAAACATAAAATATAAACACTAATAACATTTGAAAGAATAAACTGATATATTGTTCAATTAACAAATTAAAATTAAAATTCAAACCCAAATTTTTCAAATAATGCGGACATTGGTTTATCCTACATAAGAATAACTTCCAATGTTTTTTAATCCACTATGTTTCTTTTTTAGGTTTATCTAAAGCTATGAATTCAGATTTTATGGTTGATCTAATCAGAAGAGTTTGTTTGGTAGACTTCCAAGAAACTGTGGCACCACCAAGTGTAAAAATATATCCACTCGTGGATTTAGAGTTTATGGAGTCGGAAATCCAGTTGGTATAATTGTATCCTTCCAAAACTGCTAGTTCTTTACCATAGTTTAACCCATAAATTTAGTATGAAGTACCTAATCTAATACTTTTGTTATGGTGTTCCAGTGGTTAAGTCCTAGATTATTCATGTAGTGACTCAAAACATTTGTTGCATGTACTAAATTGGGTCTAGTGCAATTTGTTAAGTACACTATACTTCTGATGATACGAGCATACTTCGAATGTGACATTGTTTCTTCCAAATTTTTCTTCAAGTGTAAAGTAGGATCTACATGATCTTTTACCTTTCCATTTGAGTAAAATTTAAATCTTTCAAATATCATTTTAGCATAATGAGTTTGAAACGAGGTGATTCTTTTAGATAAAACATTAGTTACAACATTTGTGGATAATACTATTTTAATATACATTTTGACCGATCCGTTCTAAATATATCTCTTACCCAAAAAACATTATTTTTATTTAGCACAAGTTTGTCAGATTCGAAAGTGGATGGTGTCACTATAGATATTATTAGAAACACTAGTGTTCTGTCAATTTGTTATACATGTCACTGCATCTACCAAGACAAACCGGTTTTTATCAGTGGGAAAGATGTATCTTTATGTTCTGTCGATTGTATTCATTCTTCTAGTTGAAGAACTTACTTTCATGTAAATGATTTTGTACTATAAGTATAACGCCCCGACCGCCCATGGCTAATGGACCACCCACGCCCGCTCTCTCGGCCCGTGGGCCCCATCCCGTTCCAACGTTCAGTGCATTAATTTTCCAAGACTCGAAATCATTGTTTACTGTCCCTGCAATCACCACATGACCTTTCCCCGTGCTTTGGCCTCACTCACACGGTATCGCGAATCACTTCCCGATAGGTCACCATCCTTTCACTATTCCAGCATAAGTACGCTTAACCCTGGAGTTCTAAACGGATGTGTAACGAAAAAGATAAGTGCACTTTGGTGACATAGGTAGCCAAGTCAATTCTCTTAAGCATTTCCACATATCACAACTCGGGATGTTACAATTCACTCCCTCTCAAAGAACGCAACGTCCTCGTTGCGCCCCACGACAGGTCTCAAGACGCCTCTCGGATCAGAACCGAGATGGCTAACAAGCTCTGATACCATTTATAACTCCCCGACCGCCCACGGCTAATGGACCACCCACGCCCACTCTCTCGGCCCCTCGGCCCCATCCCGTTCTAATGGTCGGTGCGTTAATTTTCCAAGGCTCGAAATCATTTACTGTCCCTGCAATCACCACATGGCATTTCTCCGTGCTTTGGCCTCACTCACACGGTATCGCGAATCACTTCCCGATAGGTCACCCATCCTTTCACATTCCAGCATAAGCACGCTTAACCCTGAAGTTCTAAACGGATGTGTGACGAAAAAGATAAGTGCACTTTGGTGACATAGGTAGCCAAATCAATTCTCTTAAGCATTTCCACATATCACAACTCGGGATGTTAAAATAAGGTTATGTTGTTTTAATGTGAATTGAAGTAAATAAAGATTTCGAGAAAATTTAGTAACCCTTGTCTGAATGCTCAAGTGTAACCCCATCACCAACCATAATGCTTGTCACTCCCATTTTCGGTACATGTTTAAACATTACACATCAACGATTCAATCTTAGCGTTAAGTAAATAAAACATATGCGATGTTAAGCTCAATCACCCATGATTGAATATTTCTCTCCTCCTCATCAAAGATGAGCATTCCACTAAAGACACTCTTGTCATTGTGTGCATCTTTTGTGAATCTAATTTTCAAAATTATGAAAAAACAAAGAATTTCATAAAAGGAATTTGATTTTTTTTTCTAATTTTTATTAATTTTATACACTTATGAAAAAGAGATATAATTGTCATTAAACTATTTAATGAAACCTAATTTAGTTATTTAACTTTTATGGACTAGTTCGAGAACGAAAACAACAAAAATGTTATGAACCAAACGGTTTGGAAATGCACATAAGTGGGCTTATCTACTTGGTCTTCACTTAGGTCATCGGCCCATATGTTATATCGGATTGGGCCAGCCCATATACCACTTAGGTTAGCCGACATTGAGCCTTATTAACTTGTCCCACATTGGTTATAAGTGTGGGTAAGTCGGCCATCTCTTTGTATATATATGTATCCCCCCTTGTACTTATTTGAAACACAATAAAGCAATTCAACAAAGTCTTTAGACACTTCTCATAAACCCTAGCTGACTACTCTCTATCTCTCTAGCTTAGATTCTTGTCGAGTAAACCTCTAAAGGACACGGGATTCACAACACGTTATCAGCACGATCCTGCTCTGAAACCGACAACCTCGAGTCCTAGTCCGAAGCTCAAACCAGCCGGCTCAACCTCTACACCACCCGGAACCAAATCGGCGAACCTCTCTCTCTCTTAAATCTATTCGATTGTTATTCACATAGATCTAAGAACTAACCTTTGTATCTTTTCTTTGGTTGATTGTTTAAGGTTCCCAAGAGGAAACCCAAGGAGAAAATCGATCAAGGATTAAGGTATGTCATCTAATCCATGTTGAGGTTAATTGATTTCTGTTTAGGATTGTTGCTAGAATTGTTTCGGTTTGGTTTTTGTTTTCTCGCCATAGATAAGAATCATTAGGCTGCTAGATTCATTGCTTGACGGCTGAAAATCGAAAATACCTAAAACCCTAATAGAAAAGGAAAACCTAGATCAGTTCTAATAAGGAAAATCTAACCTAAATAGGAAACGCTAATCCAAAAAGGAAAACCTAAATCAATCCAAATTAGGAAACCTATTCTGAAAAGGAAAACCTAATTATAAAAGGAAAACCTAATCAGAAAAGGAAACTTTCCTAAAATAAAAACTTACCTAAAATTACCCTAACTTGCCAAATTAGAAAACTTCCCAGAAATGGAAACTTCCTAGAAATGGAAACTTTCCCAAAATGGAAATTTCTCAGAAATGGAAACTTTCCTAAAATGTAAACTTACCTAAAATACCTAAACTTACCTAAAACCCAAACTTTCCTAAAAAGGAAACTTTCCTGAAAAGGAAATATTCTAGAAAAGTAAACTTTCTAAAAATGGAAACTTTCCAAATTTATAAAATTTCTAGGTCTAAATCTAAAACCCCTAGATTAGTTAAAGAAAGTTTGTTTTTATACTTTGGTGATGATACTAGACATACTGGTCGATGATGCTAGACCCATGGTCGAGGATGCTAGACCATGAACCGCGAATGGTTAGTGGGGCGTACCGTGCAGTACGGACGGGTACGAACACGGATGAAAGACAGGCACGGCCAGTCACGTACCATAAGGTACGAACCCGCGGTAACCCATACGAACCACGACCCACGATTAAAGCATGAACCGCGGATGGTACATACCATGCGGTACGAACGGACCACGAACGCGGATGACAGACGGTACGTACCATGCGATACGACCGATCACGTACCACTCAGTATGAACCCGCAGTGATCCGTACGAACCACGAACCGCGGTCATACCGTGACCACAAACGGTCGATCACCCGCACCATGCGGATAGACCAAGGTCCATTCCGGTCGATGATGCCTACCCTCAGGTACGGTTAGACCATGATCCGGAACGATCGATGATGCGTACCATGTGCGTTTAGATCGCGGATGGTCGATGACCCGTATCAACGGATAGACCACGAACCACATGGGTCGATGAAGCATACCAATACGTACTGCCAGACCGTGTACTTGTCCAATCGGTTTTCAAACTATTTTCACTACGATTTTAAATGGACAAGAGATGTGGTATGATAAGTCCTAAACGATCTGAAACTCATTTTTAGATGCCAAACATCACAAACTTGGACTTTGCACCCCTCAATGTCAAAGGTGACAATTACCTGCAATGGGCATTAGATGTTGAGATATCTCTCGGAGCCAAAGGCCTAGAGCATTGCATCATTGAAGATAGCAATGCCAGTAAAAGAGAAAACTCAAATGCCCTGATGCACATCTGACATCACATAGAGGAAAGCTTGAAAGCTCAATACCTCACGGTGAATGATACATATGAACTATGGAAAGAATTCAAGATGAGATATGATCATCAGAGGACCCTGGTTCATCCGGCGGCCACCTATGAGTGGATACACCTTAGGATTCAGGACTTCAAGTCCGTGAACGAGTACAACTCAGCCTTGTTCCGAATAGTCTCACAACTAAGGCTATGTGGCGAGATTGTTACTGATACGCAGCTCCTTGAAAAGACATTCCAGACAATGTCCTCAAGCAACATGTTGCTCCAGCAACAGTATAGACAGAAAGGTTTTAAGACCTATAGTGAACTCATTCACTGTCTGTTGCTTGCTGAACAAAACAATGAGCTGCTCCTGAAGAACAGTGAGCTTAGACCCCCAGGTACTAAGCCGATCCTAGAGGCACATAATGCCGAGCCTATGGATGATACAGAGGCAAACCATGTCCGTTATGACCAAAAGGGTTGCAGTTCCTCATATGGACGAGGACGCGACCGCGAAAGTCAGACGCGAGGACGTGGACGTGGTAGCCATAACAAAAGGCGGTCTACCCCTTATGATCGTCCAAACCAGTCCAATCATGGACATGGTAAAGGCAAAAGCACTGGGATATCTTCAAGGATTCAGAATCCTAAGTCCTCGACTTGCCACAGATGAAGTATGGATAACCATTGGGCAAAGAATTGCCGTACCCCTAAGCATCTGGTTCGTCTCTATCAAGAGAATTTAAAAGGCAAGAACCCAGAGGCTCATATGATGTATCAGGATGATGAGGGTGACTATGATCACGATAGATATGATCCTACAGATCACGAGACTGATCAAGGCAAAGACGATCCTATGGATCATGAAACTTCAGATATACTGAAATGATAAACCAAGTAGAATAAAGTGGTGTTTTGGTGTTTAGACTCTTTATATTTCTAAGTTTTTTTTTATTTTATAAAGTGATTGATTAAATAACATAAGGATAGTCAATATTATAAGACCACAAAAGGTATTCACCCAAAGACCCATTGAGTTATATACCTCAGTATATATGGTTTCCATATTAAATCAATGGGCAAAGGAAACATCAGTTTCAGATTATAAAGCCTTATAAGAAAGTGGTCAATGATTATGCCTATATACTCTGATCTAAACTATGCTAAGGATCAGTATGATACGAGCCTAAGAGCCATGGTAACCAGATTGGTATACCACACGATATTACACTTAATGGCATGACCGGATTAGCCACCCGAGTCCAAACTTGATGCAAAGAATGTAAAGGCACAAAGAGTTATCCCATAAAATCTCACGTTGTGTAACATGTACACAAGGGAAACTCATTAGGCTTTATTGTCCTAAGCATCACGAAATTATAAGTATGTTTATGAGGGGGAGTGAGGACAAATCCCGTGGTCCATAAACACACTAAAAATCTCGTGAACTATGCTATCAGTGGCTCTCAGTGGTACATCATCCACGTCAAGCCTAAATGCTTAAGGACATCATGAATACATGTGCAAAGATGATATGCATCAGGCCATATAAGTGAGCATAGATATTCTCATCTCAGGTCAAGGGTCATAAACCAGACATATACCATCTTAAGGAAATCTGAATATTCCACCACAGACATATGTGCTACTTAAGATGGAACCTCCGCAGAGGATTGAGGATGAGAATATATGTTGGATGGGAGTACGACTTTCTCCCATGAATTATAAGGAACTTTGAGCCAAATATGGGTGATCAGATTAAGTGGCCAAGTTCACGGATTGCCTCAGTAATCCGACCATCCAACATTAAAGGAGAAAGTTATAAGCTGGTAAAGAGAATGGTATCAACCATGAATAGAATGGTATCAACCATCAGTGTCTTGGCAAGATCCTCGGACAAGTAAAGATAAGACGTCCAGAACTAATAAAACTAGATGCCAGACACATTGACCCTAAAGTAATACCAGCTGGCACCAAGAGAATTGTTGTCCTAGTAGAGACACAATCAAGTTGCTACAGAGTCTATACAAGATAGACTAATATGTTCCATAACATAAAACCGGGAGGAAATAAAATGGTGCATGAAATTTCCTGAGGTCATAAATGGAAACCATTCCAGACATAGAAATGGTCGACCACAATACAAGATACCACACAATGGACTTTGGGACGCCAAAATCCATGGTACTTAAGGTGATTTGGGACGCCAAAACACCAAAGTATTGAAGGTTATAAGATTGCAATCTACTATGACATGTCTGGAACACAATGGAACGCAGAAAAAGGTATCGATACCAATTATATAAGACTGCGCATACAAGGTAGCACTTGAATATAAACCGAGGATCATCAACCCACATGAGAGTACTCATACTCATGAGATGCGTGGGGTTTTATAGCTTTAAGGAACCTATTGAAGCGATGGACGTATTGGCCATAGAACGCCATCAAACCAGTGAATGGGGTCGTGTGAGTAAGAAAGAAAACCGTGAGATAAAAGGACATGGTCACGTGGTCTAAAACGTGCATGTTTCCTGTTTACAGCATTTGAACATAGTTGATTACACAAGGTTACTCACAGAGACCAAGGAACATGTTATAACATATATAAGATCTGTGGTGGATGCTACTACAATGAAATGTCTTGAAAGAAATGATGATGTAGTAAGCAGTATATTAATCACTGGGTAAAAGTACTAAAGGTACCATAAGATGAGAAAGAAAATTCTTAAAGAACGGCTTTGTTCCTTAGCCATCTAAGAACTGATACAGCTGCAGCTGCATATGATAATTAGTGAATGAGTTCCACGAGGACCATCATTATCAGTTCATGTATTCATTTCATGAATGAAATTCCTTGTGTTCACAAACCAACTTGAAAGAAAGTTGATCAATTCCAAAAACGATACAAGATATCGATTTTGATCCTTAGACAAGTTATGATCATAATATTTGGATCCTCAGATCCTGGTCTATATGGTTTATGGTTGTTCCAAAACTAAGAACATATTGAAAGAAATATGAAACGGTCATAAAGAATGATTCCATCCACATAGACCATAGCAGTCTATAAACACTGCGGTCGAGACCATCGATATAAGGATGGCTGAACATACAGCCATGATCGATGGATTAAGTCTTACAGCCATGGTCTAGGGACCTGAACGAACCAAACGTTCGTATAAAGACCAGTAAGGTCGGAGGCTGAATGGAATCACTTTATTCCGACCATGATGGCCATAAGGGCCACGGTCGAGAAACAGAATCATGTCGACCAAACGGTCGACCATATGACTGAAGTGAGACTTATCCAAGGTACCTGCGAGCCAACCTACATATGTGGCCGAGGGAACCTCATGAACAAACCATATGATCAAAGGTATTAAGATCAGAGAAATCAAAGTGGTTAAGTAAGAGGTCATGAAACATAAGACCCAACCACGAGTCGCCTGATCATGAGCCAAAGATACCATATAAGATAACCATTGATAAAATGGATGACCAGATCTATATCAAATGGATACATTGATCATAACCATAGTCCATCAGCATGCATACATCTATGCAATATAGCTGATGATGAAGAAAGGTAATGGTAGTGGTAAACCTATACTTCGTTATTTATTTACCAGAATCGAAAGGTTTAAAGTTTATTTACACTAACCATACTAACCAACCCAGAGAAGGGAAAATTGTTTTTGCAAATACAATTTTGTTTTGATTGTAAACAGGTGGAAGCATTATAACTTCATGGAGATCATTGATACTAATCAAGGCCGCAGATGACATTTACTCATCCAAAATTCGGGCATCCATGAAGCAGACAAAGTTACAAGTAACCCCACCTACCGTCCAGAAGAGTATTGACCACATTTGGTCCAAAGGGAATGACATGGTCGATGAATCGGAGCCATGTAGCCGATAGTGATCCAGGGTCGATGGTTGATAGCGACTCGACCAGCGGACGAGATGACCAGGCAAGATGTTCATAATGGATGATACCCATTAAGAAGAGGCATGTTCAACTAAAGGAAGAAACGACCTGCGAGTGGAAATGGAACTCGCATGAAGATGACTTGCCAAAGGCTGTGGATCAGCACGTATGAAAGGAAGACAAGTAAAAGGGAGTGCTAGTACAGTCAAGTGATAAGCACAACCGATTTACTTCAACCAACCTCTGCTCAGAGAAGGTGGTACATGAGACCAGAAGACTGAAGAATCTATGGTGATGCATTCATCAGGGGGAGTAATGCGGCTGTACTCTTTTTCCTATCTATGGCTTCCCTTTTTACCACATTGGGTTTTGGGTTTACCATAGAGAGGTTTTAACGAGGCAGTATACCAAACGCATTGCGAGCCCTAGACGGTTATGGCATTCAGGGGGAGTGTTATGAACCAGACGGTTTGGGAATGCACATAAGTGGGCTTATCTACTTGGTCTACACTTAGGCCATCGGCCCATATGTTATATCGGATTGGGCCAGCCCATATACCACTTAGGTTAGCCGACATTGAGCCTTATTAACTTGTCCCACATTGGTTATAAGTGTGGGTAAGTCGGCCATCTCTTTGTATATATATGTATCCCCCCTTGTACTTATTTGAAACACAAGAAAGTAATAAGACAAAGTCATTAAACATACTCTAAACCTTAGCCGCCTACTTCTCTCTCTCTATCCTAGTTTCTTGTCGAGATAAACCTCTATCAGACTCGAGTTTCACAACAAAAAACTTGTTTTTGAGCTATTTGAGACCATTTCTCATATGTTCTATTTAAAACATATTGGGGCCAACGTATGATTGATCTGTTTCGAACAACCTGAACTTTTGTTCCAAGACATCACGTGGATGACATTATTGAGACTTGTTAGCTCATCATATTCCACATCATTAAATTATTGCTCTTTTCATATATGCATATACATGTAACGTGTTTGTGTTTGTGTGTTCATTGGTATATTTTATGTATTCGGCTGTAACAACAGAAAAGATAGACCTCGGCTTGAAGCACGTTGTTTATACTTTAAGTTAATCTCGCTACAGTGTGACTACATAAATTAAACTGGAAATATGCATTAGAAATCACACAACTTATATAACACTTAGACTTGTTCTCTAATGGAAGATGATTGATCTCTCCAAAACCCAAAAAGGGTCAAAGCTTTAAACATGGAGATGAAACAAAGCTCACCAAACTTGTAACAGTTGTTACAAACAAACAACACAGAGAAACAATAGAAATAGTCCTCGCAGCTACTGATGAAACAGTGTTTTTTCTTATACATTTTAAACTCAAACCTTCAAGGGATTCAGCTGCCTTCTTGCACCTATTATGAATCCAGTTTTCTCTTCAGCCATCTCTGTGATTGAAGATTGATGCCGTGGAAACATTTGCAGCCTCACCGAGCAAATGTTCCAAAGACTGATATGTATTGTGTATGTGCCTACACATCTCTCATGCTGATGTTTAGGCTATTTTTCATTGTTCGTCTCCCAACACCAGCATTTCCTTTTTGCATCATCGCAACAAATTCTCCATAGTCAATCCGTCCATCCTGTAACAAGAAACACCATATCAGCTTGAAAAGACACAAAGCATCGGTCTAAAACATGTCAAGAAGAAACAAAGCTTTACATTGTCTTGATCAACTTCTTTGATTACATCTTCAAGAAAAACATCGGTCATTCCATGTTCAACGCAAGATTGTTGCAGCTCATCAATGGTGATGTAACCACTTCCATCTTTATCAAAGTACTGAAACGCAGAGACGAGATGCTCTTCTCTATCTAGTTTGTTCAGATGGATCGTCGCTGCAATAAACTCGCTGTAGTCTATTGTACCACTATTGTCAACATCAGCCTAAGATACAACAACAAGACTATTGTCATTGTCTGTCTTATATAGCTACATATAATAAAAAGGATGCATTGTTACCGCTTCCATAAGATCTCTGATCTCAGTGTCTTTCAACGTTGAGCCATATCTTCTCAGTCCAGCTTTGAGTTCATCGAAAGTGATTGCACCACTATTATCAGTATCCATTGCCTCAAACATTGCTCTTAAACCTGCAATCTCTTCTTCTGAGAGGCTCTCAGCTATCACCTGATTAACCATAATCAAGTTATATGAGTTAATCTCAAATGAATGTGGAAGATGGAGTTCCAAAACACAAAGCTCACTCACCTTTAAAGCCATCTTCTTTAATTTGTTCATTGCAGAGAACTGTTTGAGACGAGACAGAACAGCCGGATCAAGTGCTCTATCTGGCGCAACTCCATTCTCACAGATCCATGGATGTCCTGAACAAAATATACATAGTCTTATTATTATGTTGTGTGGTTTCCAAACAAATGTAACCACTTATTCAAGATAAAATGAGTACGTACGCAAGACTTCATGAGCGGTCAAGCGTTCAGAGGGTCTAGAGCATAACATCTTGCTGATCAGATCTTTAGCGCTGTCTGATATCACAGGCCATGGATCTGACTCAAAGTCGACATACCCTTTCAAGACAGCATCAAATATTCCTTGTTGTGTTTCTGATAACAAAAAAAAAAACACAAAACCAAACTTCAGGAAGTCTCGTATATGGCATTAAGTGAAACGCTTTTTAAACGCATACCTGCCCAGAAAGGAGGGACACCACTTAGTAAAATATAGAGAATAACACCAGCAGTCCACACATCAGCTTCTGGACCATAGTGTTTTAGAAGAACCTCAGGAGCAACATAGTATGGACTTCCAACAACATCCTTGAATGTTTGTCCTGAAGTTAATAGTATAAAAACACATTTACTTAAGCTGCATTACAACCAAATCAGGCTCTACAGTTTTGTTTTTGATGACCCCGGTCATCCAGGGGCCGCAAAGACCCGACTAACCCCGGAGGCCAGTGACGAGAACCGGTTGCTTAATCTCCTCCCAACGTGAATCGAACCCAGGGAACCGAGCTTCCACAGAACCACTGGGCCAACACCGCGTTGGTAGGCTCTACAGTTTATCTAAGATGATTTGACACTAAAGAAGATACCACATTACCTGGTTTGAAGAAAACAGAGAGACCAAAATCAATGGCTTTGAGAGAGAAATCATCATCTTTATTAACCAACAAGAAATTCTCAGGCTTTAAGTCTCTATGCATGACACCAAGAGAATGACAGGCCTCAACAACACCGACAATGATCTTGGTCAACTCGGCAGCTTTCCTCTCGCTGTAATGACCTCTCTGAATAATCCTATCAAACAACTCACCACCAGCACAAACCTCCATCACAATGTGAACATACAAAGGGTCCTCATAAGCTCCTTTGATCGTAACAATGTTCTTGTGACCAGCCAAATGGTGCATTATCTGAATCTCCCTCCTAACATCCTCAACATCTTCCTTAGATATCAGTTTCCTCTTGGATATAGATTTACAAGCATAGTCAACACCTGTGGCAACCTCGGTGCACAGATACGTCGTCCCGAATTGTCCTTGTCCTAACTTACGGCTCAACGTGTAAAGATCACGAATGTTAGGAGTCTTGTGACCAAGAACATAGTAAGCTTGGTTGTCCATGTTACGCCGTATAAAAGGTTCTTTTACAGGAACTGGATTGTTGTTCTTTTTCAAATCTTCTTGGGACAAGTCTTGTTCTGCGGTCGGAGAATGATCGGAGGAAACGTTGGTGGTGGTTCTTGAATTCTCCTCGGGCCGGCTGTTATTCCCCTCGTAGACTTTGTCCTTGAAAGAACCACGACATGAATTGCCCATGAAACTTTTAATATTTACAACTTTCACTTTCTTCTTCTCCTCATTCACCAAAACACTATTAATAGAGAAAGAAAAACACAAGAACCTCAAATCAAACCAGAGAAGCAAAACTGTTTAGAAAAAATATCGAATTTGGAATGAGATTAGAATAACCCATATCAGATCAAGCTTCAGAAATCATAATTTTTTTGTTACTTAATCAAGAAGAGAAAAAAAAAACAAGATCTCCTAAGAAGTCATTTCTTTATAACAAACAATAAATGAGGAATGTGTAATAAAAGAAACATAACAAAGACAGAGGATCTTGTACCAGAATAGCAGAACAGGGGATCTTCCAGAACAGAGGATTATGAATTCTGATTAATATTTGTTGGAGATGGAGAAGAAATGGGTAAGTGGATGCGTTGAATCATCAACCAGACTGTAAAGATCTATAAATGATGGAGAGAGGATGGTGCAAACGAGGAAAGGTCTTAGTGCTCATCACCAATACGCTGTTTCCTCTCACCTTCTTCATTCGTTTCCCATTTAATTATTAATTAATCATTTCTTTTTTACTGTGTCTAATCATAGTTGCAACTTGCAAAGTAGCCAATTTAAAATTGTTAATTTTGTTTTTCTGAGAGAATGATTATAAGCCAAACGTTATAGGTTTTTTAGAGTTGAGATGTGCTTACAATGCCCAACTTAGCTAACTATTATTATTAGATGCATATAGTTAAGAGTTGATTAACAATTTAACAGAATATGAACAGTTAACGACTAATTGATACGAAGAGAAATTAAGACTTATTATGTTGACTTTTGAGATTGGTTCATCAAGATTGTACATCTTGTGCCTTTTTGCATTATCCTCTTTTTGCATAAGGACAAATACGTGAGACATGTCATTGTCGGCTAGTGATTATATGATCGCATGTCTTCGCACGTGACCACGAATTTAGTGTTGGAGTAGTGCTGGGAAGCAAGTCAGATCCGCTCCCATTGACTCGTCCAGTCCCGTTTGATCCGCATAACCTACTAGATCCGCACATGTCCCGTTTAAGTTTCTGGGTCATCCGCATATTACTTGCAAATCATAATAATTAAATAAAAATATTAAGAAAAGAATGGTTCCCTTTATATAGGGATTACAATAGACCGTCATTAACATAAATGGAAAAATAACATTCTTAGATAAACATAGAAAAGGAAAACACTAAACCAAAGTGCATTAGGTTTAGGAACATTGCCGTTTCTCTCTCTAGCCAGATAGGGTCTTCGTCGAATCCGGTTTGGTCTTGGTCTAATCCTCCTTATGGTTATTGCATCCACATCAATTGGTTTATAATACTCCCCTTGGATGTTATAACCATATAGAGCTCATAATACGTTTGGTATGTTGCCTCATTAAAACCTAACCTTTAAAACCCTTTTGGGATAAAACCATAGTTAGGAAAAAGAGTACAACCGTATTACTCCCCCTGATGAATGCACCACTATAGATTTTTCAATAGTCTTATTCCTATCTTGTGTTATTAGCTTTCTGAACGTAGAGGTTGACAATGATTTGGTGAATAAATCGGCTGAGTTCTCGCTTGACCTTACTTGTACTTCTTGAACTTCTTTTGTCGTTTACTCCACCATATGGTCGGATATGTTGATCTATGGTCTTTGACTAGTCATCTTCACGGATACCATCTCTTATGATGGGTCACAAATTGTACTACCATCTTTCAGTTGAGCTATATAAGTCGCATTGTCTTTATAGATGATGGTCGGTTCTTCTTCTCCTTTTGATAAATCACTGTCGGCCAGGATATGGTGTGTCATAGACCGTAGCCAAACGCACTCTCTACTTGCCTTATGTATTGCCCATATTTCCGAGTGGTTGAATTATGTTGCGGCCTTGGCCTGCTTCATTGATCTCCATGAAATGGTTGTTCCTCCATCAGTAAATATATAACCTGTTTGTAATCTTGCATTATGTGTATCAAATAGAAAACATGAAAACCTGTATTAGCAAAACCAATTAACCCCTCTTTGGGTTTGGTTAGTTTGCTTAGTATAAAACAAACTTAAATCTTTCGTTCCTTGTAAATAAATAACGAAGTATATATTTATAGTTATTATTAGTTCCTTATGACCTGTCTTTACCTTTCTTTATCATCAGCTATATTTTAAATTATGCATGATGATATGCATGCTGATAGATCATGGTTGTGATCAGTATATCCATTTGATATGTATATGGTCGGCCATTTTGGCGTTCTGCATGTTTTGAATCAATGGTCGTCTATATGGCATCTATGGTAAACGGCTTTGGCATTCGTGGTCGGGCCTTGTGGTTTAGTGAATACACCACGGCCTCTTACTCTTCCACGGTTATAATTGTTGTTTTCTCGACCTTTATGGTCTTGCCATATACATTTCCATTTCGACCATTATGGTCTTGCCATTTGATCGGCCGTACCTCGACCATAACTCTCTCGGCCGTATGGGCTTTGCCCGTATGATCGCCATATTGGTTCCCCGACCTTAACTCTCTTGGTCATTATGGATTACGGCGGCCGTATGATCGACCACGCTTATGCCAATGTCCTCGACCACAACCATTATGGCTGTTATGGTCGGACATGGTGGGATATCTTTTTCTCGACCATCTTATATTTCTTTCTAAAATATACTGAGTTATAGACCAACCATAAACCATATAGTACGTAATCTTATGATCCAAATGTTATGATCATAACATGTCTAAGAATCAATCGATAACTTAAATCATTTGGAACCAATCAACTTTTCTTTAAGTTGGTTTATTATAAACACAAGGAATTTTCTTTTATATGAATATATGGACTGTTTTGGATTGTTCTTATAGAACTCCTTTACTTAGTATTATCCACTTGTTTATCAGATGACGTTATATGGCCAATACGTCCATCTTTTCTATAGATTTTTTAAATCTTAGTTAAACCCCATGTTTTCTTTTAACCTTATTTTATGAGTACTCACACGTGGGTTCATGATCCTCGCTTTATATCTTATATTCAAGTGCTACTTTGTATGCGCTATCTTAGATGTAAATATATCATTGGTATCGATACCCTTTTCTGCGTTCCATTGTATTCCAGACATAACATAATTGATTGCAATCTTATGACCTTTAATACTATGGTGTTTGGCGTCCCAGATCACCTTAATTACCATGGAGTTTGGCGTCCCAAATTCCATTGTATGGTATCTTATATTGGTCGACCATTTTCTATCTCTGGGATGGTTTCCTTTATGACCTCGGATTTGTTATTCTATGCACCTTTCTTTTTCTTTCCGAGGTTCCTTATCTTATGGAACATATTGGTCTATCTTGTATAGACTTTGTAGCAACTTGATTATGTCCCTTCTAGGACAACAAATTCGTTGGTGCAAGCTGGTATGACTTAGTCATTCTTTTCTTTTCGGGTCAATGTGCCTGACATCTAATTCTGCTAGCTTTTGTATCATTCTTTAGACGTCTTAAATCATATTTTCTAGTCCGAGTATCTTGCCAAGACAATGATGGTTAATACCATCTTATTCTCTTTACCAACTTATAACTTTCTCCCTTTTAATGTTGGATGATCAGATTACTTATCTCTTGCAATCTGTGTTCTTGGCCACTAATTAGATCACCCATGTTTGGCTCAAGACATATTAAAATCGTGGGAGAAAGATATTTCCATCCAACATATATTCTCATTCTCAATCCTCTTCTGAGGTTCCATCTTAAATGGCACATATGTCTGTGGTGGTATATTCAGATTCTCTTAAGATGGTTTATGTATATGTCTCGTTTATGACCCTTAATCTGAGATGAGAATATCTATGCTCACTTATATGGCCTGATGCATATTAATCTTAAACATGTAAATTCATGTGTCCTCAAGCATTAAGTAGTGGCCTTTGTATTATAAAGAATTGCCAAATCTACTATGGTCATAGACCATGTCACATGGATTCGTAGTATGTTCATGGATCACGCTTTGTCCTCACTCCCCCTCATGGACAAACTATAATCATGTGGTACTTGGGACAATAAAGCCTAATGAGTTTCCCTTGTGCACATGTTACACAACGTGAGATTTTATGGGATAACTCTTTGTGCCTTTTTTAATATTTTCTTCGCATCAAGTTTGGACTTGGATGGCTAATCCAGTCATGCCATAAAGTGTAAATTTCTTGGGTATACAAGATACCATGGCTTTTGCCTTTATCATACTGATCCTTGGCATAGTCTAGATCAGTAGAGTATGTAGGTATAGTCTTGACCACTTTCTTATAAGGCTTTAGGCGATTTTCTTATAATCTGAAAGGAACTTTTGTTTCCTTTTCCCATTGGTTCAATGTGGAAACCATCCATACTCAAGTCTTTATAACTCAATGGGTCTTTTATTGGGTGAATAAATTTTTGTGTCGCCTAATGCCTTTTGCCGTGGTCTATATTAGATTCACTATCCTTTTATTGTCATTTGTCAATCAATAACACATAAATGACAATCATGGAAATGACATTATAGAAATGAATCATAGAAATGTCAAACACCAAAACAAGTTTTAATAAAAACAATCAAGGATTACAGATGTCAAATTTATTTATCATCTTTGAGACAATCAGAAGTCTCATATTCTAGTAAATCATCCTTATCATGATCAAAATCGTTTTCATCATCTTGGACTATCATGTGGGCTTCAGGATTCTTTCCCTTCAAACTTTCTTGATATAGATCACATAAATGTTTGGGAGTCCTGCAAGTCTTTGCCCAATGACTGCTCATTCCACACCTATGGCACACTGATTTGGTCGGCTGTGAGGGTTTGAAATGATTCCCTCGGCCTCGTCCATTTTCTCGACCAAACGAGTTACTTTGGACTCTATCTCGGCCATAGTCTCGACCGTATGGGCTTCCTCGACCGCGGCCATAAGAACCTCGACCGCGGCCACGTCCTTGCCATTTTACACAGCCTCGACCGTGTTGGCTATTAGTATGGACGTGGTTTACCTCTTTATCAACATTAGTGGTTGCGTGTGTCTCAGGTAATGGTGTGGATCCTACATGTCTCATTTCACTGTTTCTCATTAGCAATTCATTGTTCTGCTCAGCAAGGAGCAAACAAGAAATAAGATCAGCATAAGTGGTGAAGCCTTTCTCACGATATTGTTGTTGAAGCAACACATTGCTTTTGTGGAACGTGGAAAAGGTTTTCGCAAGCATATCCTTATCCGTAATCGTTTCTCCACACAGTTTCAATTTTGAAACGATCTTAAACAGTGCAGAATTGTACTCATCCACAGACTTATAGTCTTGGATCCTTAGGTGTCTCCAATCATAATGAGCCTTTGGTAAGATCACCGTTCTTGGGTGATCATATCTGCTTTTCAGCTCTGTCCAAAGCTCAAGAGGATTTTCAATAGTTAAGTACTGATCCTTGAGACTCTCTGCCAAGTGATGTCTTATTATTAGTATGGCTCGGTATCGATCTGTCTCACTGACATTATTGTCATCTATTATACTTTCACCGAGTCCTTTAGACTTTAGGATGATTTTGGTATCAAGCGTCCATTGGAGGTAATTATCTCCAGATAGATTAAGGGCCGCATATTCCAAGTTATTGATTTTCGACATCTGAGACCATATAATCATGAGTTTTAGAATTCAGATTTTTATCAACCTATCATAAGGGTTTCTAAGTTCAATTGCAATCAAGACAATAGTGATTCAATGAACAATGGCCGGTTATAAGTATGATGCATTGCCATACGGCCAGTACGAGAATGATGCAATGCAATCTATCAACCTAACAAGGTTATATGATCGATTCAATCTAATAACTTAATTAGTTATGAAAATCGGTTTATGTTTTAAGACCATGTGGTCGGTTCAATCAAAACAATCAATGGTTTCTTTTAACAATCCTAACAAGTAGTTTCTAGGTGATCAATCAATCAAACAAACAATCAAGCAAATTCGGTTTTATAATTAAACCTAGTTGGTTTACTATTAGCAAACCTAATTAGATTGTAATTAGGGTTATTGGCCGATTTAGGTTTATAGTTTTAATTAACAACCTAGCAATCCTAATTGAATTATAATTAGGTTTATGATTAGGGTTTTTATTGATTAACAACCTAGCAATCCTAATTGAATTATAATTAGGTTTATGATTAGGGTTTTTATTGATTAACAACCTAGCACCCGGTTTCTATGTGATTAGCATTCAAAACTATCAATCCACAAGCAATCAACCAATGGATATGTACCCTATGTGATCAGAATGAAGTTCTCTATACCATCCAACAACCTAGCAAAGATCTATGATTAATGTTATAAATTAAGGTTTTTAGGGTTACCGTGAACCTCAGATCGGGTTGGACGGACCACCGAGTTTGTCGCGGGTTGTGGACTGATCGCAAGCCGGTCGGAGTGCTGAGAGCTATCGGGTTATCGTCCTGGATGAATCGCGTGCTGGATCGAGGTGCTATCGGCTGTCGGGTGATGCTTGTGGTGCTATCGGGTGGTCTAGGGTTTTGAATTGGGTTGTAGAGAGAAAGAGAGAGAGAGAGAGATCGGGTGTGTTTTAGTTGTAGGGAGCTGAGATTGAATAAATGTGGTTTTTAGGGTTAGGGTTCTTGACGGCTGCTTTTTGAGTTTATGGAAATCAAATTTTAGCTTAAGGTTTATGAGAGACGTATCGTGCTGATAACGTGTTAAGAAAAGAATGGGGGAACTTGTGTTTCTTACTCATATCAATCGGTGGAGGTTCCCTTTATATAGGGATTACAATAGACTGTCATTAACATAAATGGAAAGATAACATTCCTAGATAAACATGGAAAAGGAAAACACTAAACCAAAGTGCATTAGGTTTAGGAACATTGTCGTTTCTCTCTCTTGCCGGATAGGGTCTTGGTCGAATCCGGTTTGGTCTTGGTCTAATCCTCCTTATGGTTATTGCATCCACATCAATGGGTTTATAACAAAAAAATAATTTTATATATTTTACTTAAAAATATTTTAATAATATAAATTGTATATTAAAGAGGCGAGAATATGGAGGATTTACGAGAGGAGAGACAAAAGAAGCATCGATCAAATAAGGGAGGAAGGTACAAATATATCTCGCAAACTGGTGGTGATAAAGAAACCCTAGTCGCTGCTCCGCTTGGCGATGAAGAAGGCGATTTCCAGATTTGGTCAGTGCTAATGGAGATCTCTTGATTTGATCCTAACGACGACATCCTCATCTACACAAGGGAGACTATCAACACTCCTTGTGGCGGCTGAGTTCTCCTCTCGGTTCGATCAGATTCCTTGGTGGCGTTTCACACAAGCAATCACTTTTGCTTTGGTGATATATGATCTTTGTCATATATCATAGGAACTCGCGTGTTGCAGATTTTTTGGGGTGATCTTCGTCGCCTTGATCGTATACTGCTTGACTTGATTGGATCTTTTGTTGTTTTCTGATGACGATGAATCGGAGTGGTTCAGTTCATATGGCTGACGTAAAGGGGAAAGGTATTTGGTATGATGATGATGATGAGGGTCCGATTCAGCTAACAGATCAGGATGACTCTCCTATTATCCATGACTACAGTCTCTCCTTGATCGGCAAGATATTAAATCCAAAGAAACAAACGGTTGAAATACTGATCCAGACAATGCCGGGACAATGGGGGATGCAATGTTGCATTACAGCTAATGATCTGGGTGAAGGAAAGTTTCTTTTGAACTTTTCCACTGAAGAGGAGATCAAAACGGTTCTCCGGCAAGGGCCTTTTCACTATAACTTTTGTATGTTCGTTCTGGTGCGATGGGAGCCGGTGGTTCATGATGATTATCCGTGGATAATCCTTTTTTGGGTTGAATGGTATCTCGCTGCACCTGTGGACCATTAAAAACTTGAGAAAGATCAGCAGCAAGATTGGTCACGTTGATACGGTCGATCTCTCTGTTGGGCGTCTGCTGCTGGACATTGATACGAGGAAGGCTCTGGTTTTCTCTCGTAAGGTTGCATCACCAAAAGGGGAAGAAGTCACGATCAGGATGCATTATGAAAAGCTTTTCAAACATTGCTCAACCTGTGGAATGTTGACCCATGAGATGGCATATTGTCCTCAGAAAGTTGGTGTCTTTGCACGAGTTCAAATTTCGCATCTTGATGAGTCTTGACAGTCTTCGCTGAGGGACCAGAAACCGCTTGAGATGAAGCCATTTGATAAGCCTTTGAACGCTGTCACACCTTACGAGAAGAAGCAGTACAATGGCCATGTCAAGAATGTTTGGCGTGATAGAAAAGAGGGTGGTTTCATGAGCGACGCAAGGAGATCGCAGTATCCGAAGGATAGAAATGATGTTTATAACGATAGGCACGTTGGGTACGAGGATAAGCAGGGTCGTTATGGTGACAAGGGCTCGGGGAGAGATGGTCGTGCTGATAGGAAGATAGCTACGCATACTTCGCGATATGGCGCACGATATGCACCTTATCACACCAGACAACATCAATCATGGAGGGCAAAGGAATGCACAGAAACTCGAGATAATGTACACAGACTTGAGTCTTATGCTCGTGATGTACACCCTGCGAGTAGCGAGAGATCATCGAATGTAAAGAAATCTGAGGTTAGGATACCAGAGGGCATTGGCAGTGCTGGTAAGAAGATTGTTACTCCAATGAGAGGCGACCAGGATGCTAATGTAACCAAACGACACAAAGAGATAATTCAGTTAATCTCTTTCTCTCCTAAGGAGAAGGAGATGAACGATGAGGACCAAATAATAGGGGCTCTAACCGGTATGGAGATCATTGGTACTAGCAGTAATGATGATGATATGCATGACGATAAGATGATAATGGTGGAACATGAAGATGATTTGCTAGGAGAGGAGTTGATGGAGTTGGAAGAACATGGTCTTAATAGTGCGGCAGCACAAATCAAGATGGCGAGCAAGGACACGAGCAAGGACACAGGGAAGTCGAAAGTATCGTCTCATAGGAATGGAGGAAAGTCTCGAATCTCTTTGGGTTTGAACAAGAAAGTGCAGTTCCTCCGTAGAGGATCTCCTCAGATACATAAATCTTCGTCTAGGGAGATAATCCATTTGGGGAAGCAGCACATGGGTGGTGTTAAGAGCAGGAAGAGTGCAACTCGCAAAGGTGATGGTATGGAGGGGTCCACTAACACCTGCACAAATCATCCATGAAGACAATCAGTTGGAACTGTCGAGGGATAGGGAACGACCTCCCAGTTCGACGCCTTATGGAGATGTGTCAGAAGCATCACCCATGACTTTTTTTCCTTTCTGAAACGAAGAATAGGAGGCTGCTGTTGCAAAACATTCAGGCTGACTTAAGATTTGATCATTTGTTTACCGTTGAGCCACTTGGTCTCAGCGGAGGTTTAGCTTTGTTTTTTATGGATGAATTTCAAGTAAATGTTTTATTTTCAAATAACATAATGATTGACATTGAGGCAATCATTGATGTAATAAAAGTCTATATGACGTTTGTTTATGGGGATCCTGTACTAGAAAAAAAGAGATCAAGTTTGGGAACGCCTTACGCGTTTCTCAACAACAAGAACTGGACCTTGGTTTATGATAGGAGATTTTAATGAAATCACTGCTCATAATGAAAAAGAAGGAGGAAGAAAGTGCACTGATAGCTCTTTTCTACCTTTTAAGCAAATGATAAACGATTGTGGGATGTTAGAATTTCCATATACTAGAGATATGTTATCATGGGTTGGAAAAAGAGCAGGAAGAGTAACTGTTCGATGTCGTCTTGATAGGGCTGTGGGAAATGTGGACTGGCATGATAAGTTTCCTCATTCTATGGTGAAGTATATGAGTTTATGAGGATCAGATCATCGTCCGATTCTTGCAGACATACTCACAAAACCAACGAGAAGATCAAGAAAATTCAAGTTCGATAAAAGATGGTTGGATAATGAGGAATTGCAGCAGGTCATTTTAGAGGGATGAAAATCACCTCATCTTCCTCCCAATGCGACTATAATGGAACATATTGCCAGCTGCAGAAAAGCCTTGAGCGAGTGGAGGAGAGAACATAATATTAACTCGGCAAAATTGGTTGAGGAGCTTAAAGAAAAGGTGGAGGCTCTGTATGCAGATGATAATGCTACAACTGAGGAGATCGCAGCCGCTTTGAAGGAACTTTCAGATGCTCTTAAGGCAGAAGAAATGTTCTGGAAACAAAAAAGTCGAGTATTTTGGCTACGGGAAGGTGATCGAAATACAAAATTTTTCCATGCATTAACAAAGCAAAGACGAGCAAGGAACAAGATCACACAGCTCCTAGATGAAAATAGAAATGTAGTGCAAGATGAAGAAGGACTAGTAGCCATTGCTACTAGCTATTTTAGACAGATCTTGGAGTCTTCTAATCCAGAAGATATTGAAGAAGCGCTATCTGAAGTTCATACAACAATCACTGAGCTAATGAATGAAAGTCTAACAGCCCCAATTTCTGAATGGGAGGTGAAGCTAGCACTCTTTGCTATGCACCCAGAAAAAGCCCCGGGGCCAGATGGGATGACTGCGCTTTTTTACCAGAAGTTATGGGACATAGTAAAGGATGACTTAACTCTTATGATTAATTAATTCCTTACCGAGGGGACAATTCCAGTTGGACTGAATGAAAAAAATATTTGTCTCATCCCAAAGACAACAAAGCCTATTGAAATGGCTCAATTTCGGCCCATTAGTTTATGCAATGTAAGTTACAAAATTATCTCTAAGGTCTTATGCCAGAGACTCAAGAAAGTGCTACCAGGTCTAATTTCGGAAACTCAGTCAGCTTTTGTTGCTGGAAGACATATTTCAGATAATATTATGATTGCTCAGGAGATGTGTCACGCACTTAGGACTAAGCCAAGCAGACGCAATAAAAGAATGGCCATCAAGACGGATATGAGTAAAGCATATGACAAGATGGAATGGTCGTTTATTGAAGCTGTCATGAGAAAGATAGGCTTTTCGGAAACGTGGATTACCTGGATAATGAGATGCATTACATCAGTACAATATAAAGTTCTCATGAATGGGCAGCCGAGAGAAAATATTATTCCAGGGAGAGGTGTACGCCAAGGAGATCCTTTGTCTCTTTTCATTTTTATTCTATGCACGGAAGCGCTCGTTGGCCTTCTCAATCACGCAGAGAACCAAGGAAAGATAACGGGGATGCGCGTCACACGCGCGTGTCCATCGGTATCCCACCTTCTCTTTGCTGATGATAGCTTTTTCCTTCTGTAAGGCGGAGCCCCGTGAATGTGAAGAAGTAATGAAAGTAGTCAGGACGTATGGAAAAGCATCAGGCAAATGTATCAATTTTGATAAATCTTCCTTACTCTTTGGTAGCGAATTAATGCAACCACCAGGCAGGAAATTAAAAGATGCACTTAGTATACATAATGAAGGAGGGATGGGGTCATACTTGGGTATCCCAGAAGATATTAGCGGTTCTAAGTGCAAATTTTTTTCTTTCCTTGAAGACAAGTTGATGCATAGAGTGAATGGCTGGACAGGTAGATGGCTCTCGAAAGGGGGAAAAGAGGTGCTGATCAAATTCATTCTACTTGCTCTTCCGACATATGTTATGTCTACTTTCCTTCTCCCATTGGAGATATGTGAAAATCTTGCCAGTGCTATTGCACAATTTTGGTGGAGCTCTAATCCCCCAAAAAGAGGAATACACTGGTCAAAATGGGAAAAAGTCTGTTTACCAAGAGAGGAGGGTGGGATTGGATTTTGCATGATCAACGAGTTTAATCTGGCTCTGTTGGCAAATCAATTATGGAGGTTATTACAATACCCTGATTCGCTGGTGGCCAGAGTTCTAAAGAGAAGATATTACAGGATGAGCTCGTCTTTACGAGTAAATTCTGTAAGCAGTCTTTCTTATGTGTGGAGTAGCATTTCTCCGGCAAAGGAGCTTTTGTTATTGGGGATAAGACAGAAGATACACTCTGGGTATGAAGTTAAAGTGTGGGAGGATCCATGGATCCCAACGACACATGCTAGGTCAGCTACACCTGTGGCACCAATTATGAATCCAAATATGAGGGTCAGTGATCTTATTAATCAGGAATCAAAGACATGGGATGTTGGCTTGCTGGAACAACATGTCAACCCTGACGATATACCTCTTATTAGGAGTTTGGCCACAAGTACGACTCATCGACAGGACACATTCTGCTGGAACTACACAAAGAATGGACAATATACGGTCAAATCCGGATATTGGGTAGCTCAGAATCTCCTCAAGGAGAAAAATGAAAATGAAGTGCAAAAGCCAAGTGTGACTAAGCTTCAAGCCTTTGCTTGGAAGCTAAAGGCGCCAAAAAAATTTGCCATCTTATATGGCAATTGATAACTGGATACGTGGCAGTAACAAGGAATTTAGTAAGGCGAAATATGAGATGTGATAATTACTGCCCAAGGTGTGGTGAACCAGAGGAATCTGTAACCCATGCTATTTTTGAATGTCCGCATGCTTTACAAGTTTGGGCACTATCATCAACTCCAACGAGTCAAGATATCTTTCCAGTACCAAGCATCTATGCGAACATGGACTACCTATTCTGGAGGAAGAACATCATAATTGAACCTGAACAAGACAAAGATCCATATCCCTGGATAATTTGGAAGGCTCGAAATGATAAACTCTTTAGGGGAATATATAGGGATCCTCTGGAACTAGTAAGATATGCTGAGAGTGAATGTCAGGCTTGGTTTGCTGCAAACGAGGTGGTGTCATCAGTGATACAAGGGAACAATGACGAGGAATCCCAAGTCTTAAGCTTGGGTAATATCTGCTTAATAGATGGATCCTGGACAGGCCATGATCAATTTAGTGGTTGTGGATGGGTCTGGATGGACAGTGGTGAGAATCGTCAACTCATTGGAACACGAAATATATCTAGACGAGAATCAGCGTTGCATTCGGAAGTAGAAGCACTGCGATAGGCGATGGAGAATATGCAAGGAGCTGATTGCTATGATCAAGGACCCTCACGCTTGGCCAAGCTTTGCTACGGAACTGGAGAGGATAAAAACGCTACTGATTTGCTTCCCGGACTTCAAAATTTCTTATGTTCCTCGAGCACGCAACCAGTTTTTAGATTTTTTAGCTAAGACAGCTAAATCCTTCTATAGGGAGTTAATTTTTATTGGTTGTTCTATTCCGGTCTAGTTACCCAGACCACCTCAAGTTTAAGTAATAGAATAGTCGTTTGCCACAAAAAAATAAAATAAAATAAATTGTATATTATAAAAACGAAGTAAAATAAAAAAATAATTTTAATGGATACGTTAATTTATTATATAATATTTAAACTTAAATTAGATAAATAAGAATATTTTAAAAATAAATTACAAAAATTGGCTGGTTGGCAGATATATGCAGTTTTAAAATGATTGATCTGCATTCGCTCCACATTCTAAACATTCAACCCGCATCCATTCCGCATACAAAAAAATTTGAGGCGAACTCAGAGTTTTTAACCAAATTCAGTCATGTTTCAGAGTTTAGACTATAATTTTTCCTATATTATTTTATTCATTCTTTTTCTTATATAAAGTCAATTTATACATAGGACATGTTATACATGTTCGTGTGTTGGAAGTTATAATTATATTTATTTTATGTTAAAACAAAGCATCATTCAAATGATAAATTTAGATGAGTTATAAAAGTTTAGGCTAAAATAGAAACCATCCAAACGGATTATACGAATGAATCAAATAAAATACATCTGAAGACATATATTATGTCTAAAATAAAAATTTACCATTATCCGTAATATATTATTTCTATTTTAACAGTTAAATAGAATTTCTCAAGAAAATTTAAAAACAATATCTTTTCGCTAAAATAGTAAATTTTATGGCAGAACCATAAAGTTTTGTTTTTCCAGCAAAACATAATACCTTATTTTCTTACCAATCTATAAAAACATATTGTCCTACAATAATACAAAAAATCACAAGTTCTAAAATTATTTTTTCTGCCAAAAAAGTAAAATCACATTTTTCAAAAATTTAAAACCACATTTCTCGACAAGACGCTAAAATTACATTTTCTAGTCAAAACGGCAAAATCATTTTTCTTGCTAAGACCGCAAAATCGCATTTTCTGCCAAAATTGAAAACCATTTTTTCTTTTAAAACCGTAAAATTGAATTTTCTTAACAAAACCTTAAAATCATATTTTTCTCGCCAAATTGCATTTTTCTCCCAAACAAT
The DNA here is from genome assembly GCA_905132885.1 of Moricandia moricandioides. NCBI lineage: Eukaryota > Viridiplantae > Streptophyta > Magnoliopsida > Brassicales > Brassicaceae > Moricandia > Moricandia moricandioides. The sequence goes on along the minus strand of CAJHQQ010001423.1, from coordinate 11,409 downwards.
CACATTTTCTCGCCAAAATCTCAAATTCACATTTTCGTGCAAAGACATTACATCACATTTCCCAAAAAAACTGCAAACTCTTAATTTTTTCCTTCAAAACTACTAAATCATTTTTCTCACCGAAACCTTAAAATCATTTTTCACCAAAACCGTAAAATCATATTTTTTTTCAAAAAACTTAAAAGTATATTTTCCTGTCCAAAAACACAAAATCACTTTTTACCGCAAAAAACTGAAAGTCATATTCTGTGAGAAACATAAAATAATTTTAAAGTTTAAATATTTGATAAAATAAAATAATGGTATATGAGTCATTTGTTTATTGAGCTCATATTGATGGAAATGAATGAGCAAACGAACAAAAGTCCACACATATGATCTATTTTGTTGTATCATCTAGATGGACAAACGAACGATTTTAATAACATTCTAATGGATCATTAAGATATATCATCTAAATAAATCATTTGGATGGAGATGATAAATGGACAAACAAATAGCCTCATCACTTAATTTAGAATTAATATCATCACAAATAGATTCACATTATCATTAATATAAATATATGAGCAATGATATCACTATTATTACAAATCTAGGGGTAAACGACCTACATCCACTCCAGAAGTATCTTATAGTAACAGTACCACACAACTTTTCATGCTCGTCTTAATTGAACACATTTTAAGTATATGAACATAATTGCCCACATTTTAAGTATACGAACATATTTATCCCTATTTTCAAAGATCAAAACCCGAAACCACATAGACGAAGGTTTAACTTAAATTAATTGGTTTAGAATTTAAACCTATATCAAACTAGTTGGTATCAAACTGAAATTAAAACCCGATCCGACCTGATATCTAAATAGAACATGAACAAACATCCTACTAAAGAGTTAGGTCAAATATTATTTGAATATCAGGTTGGGTCGGGTTTTAATTTCAATCCGCTATCAACTGGTTTGATTGATTTAACTTGTTTAATATTGGTTTAGATTATAATCCAGTAAAACCAAGCTAATCCTTTGTCTGTGTGGTTTCGGGTTTCAATTTAGTAAAATGTGGGTAAATAGGTTCATATACTTAAAATGTGTAATTAGAATGAGCATGAAAGATTGTGTGGAACTGTTACTATACGATATTTCTGGTATGGAAATAAGTCGTTTACCCCAAATCTAGGTCCTAAGAGTTAAGATATAAATCTGACCTAAACTTTATTCATCTCTAACCTAAAATTAATCAAACATCTATTTAGACCGTCAATGTAACACCCAAACTAGGCCGACTAGGCCGCGGTCAAAGCGTCACGTCGCTCGGTCCATACACTGACCGAACCTCTAGATTTTTCGCCCTTAATTATATTTTTTCCTAAAGGCATGGGCTATCTTTGATCTTAGCTAAAGACCATCTTAGTCATTTCCTAGCTTAGATAATTTATATTTACACTCAGCGGAATATTCTTATCTAACCCTTGATCTAATCCAATCAAGTACTCGTTCGGTTTAATTTTCTAAGACATGGTCAGTTCACTTAACTACCATTCATCTTATAGAACAATCCTTGGACAGTTCCAGCCACACTGATCCGAGGTTCCATTCCCCTAAACCATTCTACCAGCATCCTAACCAGATAATAATCTATCCATGTATATGATAATTCATACCTTTGCCATCTTCAAAGAGCTTAGTAGTTCATCGGTCCAACTGTTCCAGCTAACTGAGATAGTATATCCAGCTCATCGAGCTGATATGCTTGAGCTCAGCTAGGAATGAGCTGTGCCCAACTGGTCGAGCTAGTACAGACATGTAATCTAGCTGGTACACTTGAGCTGAGCTAACACTGAGCTATCTCCAGTTTCCATGTACCTTTTCCAGCTCTTATACACTTCGACCAGCTGCCTTGAGCTCATTTCCACCTACTTGCATATACATGAACCCTTCCTTTTGGTACTTAGTCATTCAACCAACCATCCCCACTGACCAATTTACCATAGAGAAGTCTTCAATGATTAAGGATACACCTCCAGCTCTTCTTAGATTATGCACCATCCAGCATCTCCTTGCCTTAACGATTATCACATTATGTCCAACCACGGGACTCACAATGCTCAACAGCTCCTAATTCAATCAACCAACCACCCCACATGAATTAGGGCTGGTGAGAACTTACTCATATCCGATCGGCCATACAGACTACCATTTAAGACAACCGTCAACACTTAACCAACACATGGACAATATGATCTAATGTGATCTAACCCATCAGCAAGACCATATCATGGAATGCCCATGTTCAGGTCCCAAAATGACATCTTTCAAACATGTTCCAAAAACCAATTAAAACTCACTAAAACTCCTGATAAATCTCCACTAAGTGATTCCCATGGCTGAAATCCAGTGAATCCATCCAGACCACATTGGTTTCCACCATGATTAGTCCGGGCAAGGCCAAGGACTATGTTCCTGGACCGGCCAAGGCCTTGGTCTAGTGCCACTAAGTCTGAACCACCAGAAACAACCAGAATATATAGGAACAGAGATATCAGAAATGAAAAGAGAAGATATGAATTTTTCCTTTACCAAACCGCACAGTCCAACCAATCCATTCTTCGGTCAATCGGACCCTTTCTGTAACCGATCCACTGGTCCGTGATCCAAATTATTAGGACCGACTCAAAGCCTTATCCCAATATCCAATACAAGCCCAATAAACCCAAGGATATTCCCTTACCAACACGAAGGTCATCAATCCATGGCTAAGACCCATCGGACCATCCGTCCAATCGACTATGGACTATGGTTCATGGTTGGTTTCACACGAACATGACCTTGGCTCTTACCAAGCCAATTCCGTGACCATTCCACACCATTCCTCACAAAAACACAGAGTAGAATATGAAGAGAAAGTAATTAAAATAGAGAAGAAAGAGACAGGATGCACCCAATGCAAAACCGACCCAACAGTCCCATCAAACTGAACGATTATTGTGGGTGATGGTTTCATGACCACCCCTATTACTTTCAACGTGTGGTCTAAACTCTTAAAGTCCTTTTCCAATACCTTATCCTTGCCTCTGATTCTTATTCCAGACGTACTTTCCTTTCAAGAATCGATCTCCACCTTGTGGTTGATTAACCACAACAATATCGACCTTGTATTGTCCTCTTTCTCTCTCTCTCTCTCTCTCTCTCTCTCTCTCTCTCTCTCTCTCTCTCTCTCTCTCTCTCTCTCTCTCTCTCTCTCTCTCTCTTTCCCTCTCTCGCCTTTATCTCTGTGTTTCCCTATGGAAAAGATGATCATTTTCGTGCCCAGGGTCCTTTATTTATAGAGGAAGGCGTGGGTAACTGCCTAGGACAAGGAGACACCCTTTTATGGGCAAATGGGCACCTTTTGGTCCCTTTGCATCCTTTCGGACATAACTTCTCCCGAATGCACCCTTTCTCCTATAACCATCATCTGGCAGATTCCATATGGACCTAAACCCATCCTTAAGTCCCTGGACCAAGCCCATAGACTGCCCAAGCCATTGGCCAAATGGCTGGACCTCCTGACCCAACCGGCTGACCCATCCACGGCCCGAACTGGTCCAACTGTCCAAGACCATAACACTCCTTCCAGCTGAGATGAGCTGATTCCCAGCTGGCCTAGATGAGTGAGCTAGTGATCCAGCTCAGGGAGCTGACCACACTCACTGTGAGCTATCCCGAGCTAAGTCCAGCTGCATCCAGCTGATCCAGCTTGTTGTACTTAATACCGAGCTGCCGTAGTACTTGTCTAGCTGGTTTCACCTTATACCCTTTAGTATTTGGTTAAGTTTTAGTCTCCTAATGCCCTTAACCATCCTTTTAGACCATGGAACGCCTGTCTTTAGGTCATATGACCTGACTGGTTCGTTTCCTAAAACCATGGCATGTCCCGACGATCGTATCCAGGATCGGGGACATGACAAGTCTCCCCCACTTGCTATGGATTCGCCCTCGAGTCCAGTGGTGAGTATTTTTGTCTCTTGACAGAATGTGCCATCCGAACTTAGTCTTTTCGGATATTGGAACAAAACTCGATTGGTTCCTAATAACCAAATGACAACCCCAATGATCAAATCTCTTTGACCATCTTTGTATAAGTCTCCCCCACTAGATAGGAATTTAACCAAAAATCCTATCAAGTGGTCCATTCTTGTTTCTGCTTAAGGCGCCCATACTTGGATACTTTGACCACAGTCAAGGGCCCATCAAGCATACAAACAGTGATACTTGTAATTCTATCCAAAGACATACTTCGTGTCACTTGCCAACCTCCTTAGGTTGCGGTCTTAGTGTTCACCAAGTCTATGTCCCTCTTTTGAATATCGTCTTCTTTAGACCTTGGATCGTAGTCAACGACTATATCATTTCCAGTCCCTAGGAAACTACTGCATACTCGAGCCTTAGTAGATTTAATTAATATGTAAGCCACTCGATACAGGTCTCAGTGAACTCGTTCAAAATTTTTAGGCCACTTGCCTCACCACAAGCCCTAGTAGACTCTTCCGATCCTTCAATCGATTATGGACTCTAACCATAATGTATTGAATTACCCTTTATCCGACCACAACCTTTCACAGATTTTCCATACTACGATCTTAGTCCTTATCAGAATAAGTCGCCTTATTCTTAAATTATACCCATCATTAGTCTTGGTCACAATTTGATCCTGGCCCACCCATGGACTCGACCAAGTTGCCAACCTTGTCAACTTTTGTACTTTACCATATTGCGGTCATGGTCCACTCTAGGACTCAACCATCTCATCCCAACCATAAGTCCATCTCCGAATTGGTTGTACTGTGACCCTGATCCCCTCACGGACGTGGTCGTCTTATCCAACAACTCCTCAAGTTGCCTCTTTAGCTCGGCCATCTCGGTATGAGCCATAAGATAGGGACTTTTGGATAATGGGACCGTCCCTGGTTCCAGTTCTATTATGAATGGGTCCGACCTATCAGGGGGAATGCCCTGTAGCGCCCTAAACACATCATGGAACTCTCAGACCAGCGGTATTCCCTCCGGGTCACCACCTCCTACGACCTCCTTAGTGGCGATTGTGGCCAGATAAGCTTCACAACCCTTCCTCAACATGGATCGCTGACACCACCAATCATCCAGATATCAGACGTATACCTTGGAACCTGATCGGGGACCCACATCCACTCTCAAACTGCACACGCTCCCGGTGACATTCTAGAGTGGCCCAATTCTTTCCAAGCCAGTCCATACCTAATATCACCTTGTGATTCTTTAGGTGGAGTACCACAAGATCCAAAGGAATGACCCTGTCTTGGATCAACACTGGGATGTCCTTAATCACCCCTAGTGAATTCATTACTTGCCCACCGGCCGCATTCACTACCCCAGGACAATCCCCCGTTCCCAACTGGAACAACCCCTTTCCGAGCATCTCTGGACTCACAAAACTATGTGTACCTCCACTATCAACAAGTACGTGTGTTTCCACACCACCAATACTTAGGGTCCTTATATGAGTAGAATTTCGGTTTGATCACACATTTGGAAAACGTCTCATACCGTTCTCCAACGCGTCTTCTTTTGCGAAGGCTCACACCATTCACAAGAGTATTTATAATATGCCTCGATATCCATCATACTAAGATACCTAACATCATGTTCTTACATTGATTGAAACGAACATCTCAAGTTTCCTCATTCTTTCTTTAGTCGGATTCATCTTGGAACTGGTCCATTTCATCCGTCTCTATATAAGGAGTACTACCATGATCTATACTGAGTCTTAGTTGATCCATGTGATCACAAGTCCACTCGTGTACTAGTCATGTAGTGTCTCCCCTAATCTATATTTAACATCGCATATTACTCACTTGTTTTGAATGGCCACCAAGGAATGACACTTTTCCTCAGTAGAGTGCTGATCGTTTCTTTCAAACGCAGCCACTCTCAGGTCCATGTCACATCCATTGGTTAGGTCGTTCATAAAGCAAGTTGTCAATGCTTATATTCTTCAACTCGTCCATTATTTCAGATAACTAGATCAACCAACCTTTTTGTTTGAGGATCTTGCTCCTGGAGAATATATCTTGGTTAAGCGGTTCATCTCAGAACCTTCCCGTCCTCAACCACGATACCTTAATTACCTCAACTCTCTCTTGGATCACCCTTATAAATGTTTGCTAATCGTCTTAGTTTCGTGAAGAAATTTTGGTTGAACTTAACATCTTTTAGCACTGTCCTTCACAGGATCAACACTTCCAGCAAAGTGTTTGGTTCCAAGGCGTGTTATGTGCTCCAATAAGCTCAAATAGTCCACCTTTCGATCTGCTCTAGCTTGTGGGTCCAGATCAACCACCTCGGATACAGGTGCAACTCGGCCAATAACCTTTGGAGCTACTACCTGAGCTTGAGTGATTTGTCCCACCGAAGAGTTCACAATCGGTGTGAACACTTGAGTCATTACCAGCATTGGAGTTTTCATCAGCTTGAGCTCCTCCAACACTTCCTTCATGGAAGGTTCATCTACCTGGTCAACCGGCCTAACTCTTACACCGACTATAACATTGTCCTGATAAGCTCGGTTACCCGCACGGGAAGACTCCACTTCCTCTTCTTGGTCTAGCTCCAGCTGATTTCTAGCTTCATTAAGCTGTTCTCCAGCTTCATTCAGCTGCTTCACGGTTGTACCAATCTGGACTTCAGTATGATTGAGCTGGTTAACCAGCAATTCAACTGCATTGGTCTCTCCCTCCAGCTGAGTAGGCAACTCCTCTTGCGCATTCAAATACAATGCATCCACAAGTCTGGATGCCTCAGCCTCCTCCACCCATAACCCCACTATCCTAGAATCAAGCATGCTATGATATCAACTTGTAACACCCAAACCCGGCCGACTAGGCCGCGGTCAAAGCGTCACGTCGCTCGGTCCATACACTGACCGAACCTCTAGATTTTAATTATATTTTTGCTTAAAGGCATAGGCTATCTTTGATCTTAGCTAAAGACCATCTTAGTCATAGATCATTTCTATTTACACGCAGCGAATATTCTCATCTAACCCTTGATCTAATCCAATTAAGTACTCGTCCAGTTAATTGTCGAAGACATGGTCAGTTCACTTAGCTACCATTCATCTTATAGAACAATCTATGGACAGTTCTAGTCACACTGATCCGAGGTTCCATTCCACTAAACCATTCTACCAGCATCCTAACCAGATACTAATCTATCCATGTATTTGATAATTCATACCTTTTCCACATTCAAAGAGCTTAGTAGTTCATCGGTTCAACTGTTCCAGCTAACTGAGATAGTACATCCAGCTCATCGAGCTGATAAACTTGAGCTGAGCTAGGAATGAGCTGTGCCCAACTGCTGGAGCTAGTCAACCAGCTCATCTAGCTGGTACACTTGAGCTGAGCTAACACTGAGCTATATCCAGTTTCCATGTATATTTCCAGCTCTTATAAACTTCGACCAGCTGCCTTGAGCTCATTTCCACCTACTTGCATATACATGAACCCTTCCCTTTGGTACTTAGTCATTCAACCAACCATCCCCACTGACCAAGTTACCATAGAGAAGTCTTCAATGATTAAGGATACACCTCCAGATCTTCTTAGATTATGCACCATCCAGCATCTCCTTGCCTTAAAGATTATCACATTATGTCCAACCACGGGACTCACAATGCTCAACAGCTCCTAATTCAATAAACCAACCACCCCACATGAATTAGAGCTGGTGGAACTTACTCATATCCGATCTGCCATACTCAGACTACCATTTAAGACAACCATCAACACTTAACCAACACATGGACAATCTGATCTAATGTGATTTAACCCATCGGCCAGACCATATCATGGAATGCCCATGTTCAGGTCCAAAAATGACCTCTTTCAAACATGCTCCAAAAACCAATTAAAATTCACTAAAACTACTGATAAATACCTACTAAGAGATTACCATGGCTGAAATCCAGTGAATCCATCCAGACCACATTCATTTGGACCATGATCAGTCCGGAAAAGGTCAAGGACTATGTTTCTGGACCAGCCAAGGCCTTGGTCCAGTGCCACTGAGTCTGAACCACCAGAAACAACCAGAATATAGGGGAACATAGATATATCAGAAAGGAAAAGAGAAGATACGAATTTGGCCTTTACCAAACCGCACAGTCCAACCAATCCATTCTTTGGTCAATCAAACCCTTTCTGTAACGATCCACTGGTCCTTACCAAGACGAAGGTCATCCAATCCATGGCTAAGACCCATCGAACCATCCGTCCAATCGACTATGAACTATGGTTTGTGGTTGGTTTCACACGTACATGACCTTGGCTCTTACCAAGCCAATTCCGTGACCATTCCTCACGAAAATACAGAGTAGAATATGAAGAGAAAGTAATTAAAATAGAGAAGGAAGAGACTGGATGCAACCAATGAAAAACCGACCCAACAATCCCATCGAACCGATCGATTGTTGTGGGTGATGGTTTCATGGACACCCTTATTACTTTGAAAATGTGCTCTGAACTCTTAAAGTAATTTTCCAATACCTTATCCTTGCCTCTGATTCTTATTCCATACGGACTTTCCTTTCAAGAATCGATCTCCACCTTGTGGTTGATTAACCACAACAATATCGACCTTGTATGGTCGATTCCTCTCTCTCACCTTATCATTTCCGTGCCCAAGGTCCTTTATTTATAGAGGAAGGTGTGGGTAACTACCTAGGACAATGAGACACCCCTTTTATGGGCGAATGGACACCTTTTGGTCCTTTTGCATCCTTTCGAACATAACTGATCCCACCTGCACTGTTTCGCTTATATCCATCATCTGACAGATTCCATATGGACCTACACCCATTCTTAAGTCCCTGGACCAAGCCCATAGACTGCACAAGCCATTGGACCAATGGCTGGACCTCTTGACCCAACCGGCTGACCCATCCACGGCCTTGACTGGTCCAACTGCCCAAGACCATAACACTCCGTCCAGTTGAGATGAGCTGACTCCCAGCTGGCCTAGCTGAGTGAGCTAGTGATCCAGCTGAGGGAGCTGACCACACTCACTGTGAGCTAGCCTGAGCTAAGTCCAGCTTGTTGTACTTAATACCGAGCTGCCGTAGTACTTTTCTAGCTGGTTTTACCTTATCCCCTTCAGTATTTGGTTAAGTTTTAGTCTCCTAATGCTCTTAACCATCTTTTTAGACCATGGAACGCCTGTCTTTAGGTCATATTACTTGACTGGTTCGTTTCCTCAAACCATGATCTGTCCCGACGATCCTATCCAGGATCGGGGACATGACAGTAAATTAGTGTATTAACTCAAGGTGAATCATCTCATGGGTTCCTAAAAAATTTTGACTGTAATCAGACATATCAAAATTCAATACAGATTTGAATTTTAAACCCAAACTTAACATAAAACGCTTTAACATTCTTGGAACTGTCAATGTGTTGTTGACATGTTGAAGTGGATCGGTTTGTAGATGAATATTATAAGACTAACAAATTTGTTTCTAATCAAAAAAAACAAAAACGAATTCACCTCGGCATCAAACCTAGTATTCAAGCACTTTATTAACCACTTGAAGAATTATTTTTTATTTATGCGAACAAAAATATATAAACTTTGAAAATATTGCAACGAGGGATTCATCTTTGGAAAAGTAAAGAGAACAACTTGAAATGCAAGCCATGAATTCAGGACTTGTAACTGGATCAACAAGTGACAAGCGTCCATTAGAATAACGTCACAAGTTGTGAGTCTTATAGTTTCCTATGGAGAATGATACAAAAACTTGCTTAGAAACTTTTATTTCAGTTCCATGTTGAGCCAAGTAAGTGTGTAGGGTGATGGATACAAATTGAATTCTAGAACCAACTTGGCTCTGATATAGTAACCGATAGGTTGTAGATGCAATTGTTTAGTCTGAAAATGCCCAAAAGAATCTAAAAATTTGAATACATTGAGATCACCAATGATCTAGCTGAAAAAAGGGTTTAAAGCAAAGCTTCCTTTATAAAATTCGTTAAATAAGGTGACTCTTACAAATCAAGAGCTCACAACTCATCGTAATAAATAAGACCTAAGTCCTTTAATGATTAGGATCTTCCCTTCTATTCTGAACTCTTTAATCATTTATCTTTATAGTATTAAGAATACTAATACTTATAAGAAATATAAATTAAAAAGTAAAGTAAAAAACCAAAGCTTAAGGGGAAGAGGATGCTATGCTGGCATCAACTTCTCAGAGTCATTATTCTTTTCTATGTTGTTTATTCGACAATCCAGTGTATGCCCCTCTCCTGAGATGAATGTGGGTATACGATAATTTTTTTTTTTAAATTAAATTCTTTTTTTTTGGAAATGCTTATACTTTGATACTTCCTCCGTTTCATATTAAGTGTCGTTTTAGAGAAATTTTTTGTTACAAAATAAGTGTCGTTTTCGACTTTCGATGCAAAATTTATTAATTTTATGCTGCAGTTTATTTTTCTATTGGTTGAAATATGGTTAGGTGTATAGGTAATTGCTGTTTTTATATAGAAATATGCAAAATTAATTGTTTTCTTAATCCGTGTGCAAAACCTAAAGTGACACTTATAATGAAACAGAGGGAGTACTTCTTTGGAATCCTTTAGGGTTCTGAAGTTGATCGTCGGACTAGCTCTCTGTATTTGGTTGCTCTGAAAATTTCTCTCCATTCACCCATATCCCAATAGTTTATCGTCCATATATATAGTTCTATTTCACAATATCCTTCAGAGTGGATTTGGTCAAAATAGAAATTTATAAAATCTTAACCTCCAATACATGAGTAATTGTTCACACTGCAAACTAAAAAAAAATAGTTTTGAGAACAAAAAATTAAACTAATACAAAAAAAATAAAAAGAGAAGAACAATCTTCTGATATCATTCAGCAACCCCCAAAAAGACATCATACAAAAACTAGAAGTAACCAAAGAGACTAGCACATTGCAATCCACAAAAATATTGGTTTTGGATTTTAAACAAAATGGCATTCTGCAATGTCAACTTCATCGCTAAAGCTTCAGCCACTAGTGCCAAAACCACAAAGCATTGGTACAAAGAGTTTTATGCAAAACAAGGATTGTTTGCATTTTACCAAAGACCACCAATTTCGCCATTTTCTGGTGAGGCGAATCAAGTTGCATCCAAAAAACAATTGATTGCATCAGGGGAATGACATGTAGGCAGAGAAACAAGAGACAACAAACCAACCTAAAGGGTTTGAGAATCCATCCAGGCACAAGCCTCTGTAATTTTCCTCAGTAATGTTCCTGTTCAGAGAGGATATGATCCTCAAACAATGCCAAATTTTAAGACTTCCATAGATTCCAAAGTAGTTGCGGCAGAGTTTTA